>CAUYRH010032779.1:0-10000 GCA_963574655.1 Perodicticus potto | reverse complement strand
GCCTGGCCATTTTTTAGTTGCAGCCGTCATTGTTGTTTGCTGGGACCCGGGCTGGATTTGAACCCGCCAGCTCAGGTGTTCGTGGCTGGCGCCTTAGCCCGTTGAGCCACAGGCGCCAAGCCAGTTTTTCTATTTTTATTTGAGACAGGGACTTGCTTTTTGCTCTGGCTGGTCTAGAACCCATAAGCTCAAGCTATCCAACCACCCCAGCCTCCCAGAGTGCTAGGATTACAGGCATGAGCCACCGTGCCGGCCTTGAATCTTTTTCAAAGCCTTATTGGGGTGAGACTTTTTTAGTCCAGAACTAGTTTGACCACACGACCAAGTGCTTCAGGGTTCAATGAGGCCTCTGCCTTTGGGTGGCTGGGACTCAGATGCCTGCTGGACCCTGAGAGCTCTGGGCTTTTTTAGCTTACAGGTTCCTGCTAAAGAACCAATCAGCCTTGCAAGACTTTTCCCTAAGAATTTCCAGCTTCATCTTCAGGAACAGACACAAGGGACTTCTCTGCAGGCTTCCTGAACTCCTGTTTTCCTTTCTTCTCTTCTAACATACCTCTCTCCTCTGAGTCCCTTGCTCCACAAGTTCCAGCAGCCTCGGCCTCCCATGCTCAGTTCCCCAGGGACTTCCTTGCTCTCCTTAGACTGAGCCTCCCTTCCTGCGATAGTCAGGAAAGCAGAAAAGAAGCCAGGATGATCACTGGACTTAAAGGATCCATTTCCTTTCCTTCAGAATTTACAATCTTGTACTGTCTATCGCCTAATGTCTTAAAACAAACGTCCCTTATATTTTGTTCAATTTTCTAGTGGTTTGCAATGGGAGGACAAGCCCAGTACTGGTGACTCCATACTACCTAGCAGAGGAAGTTCAGCTTCAATAATTATCTCATGAATTATTCACGGGCAAGCTTACTTCCTTTGTACCCCTCCCCCAGACACATCATAGGAACTACCAATTTTTTTTTTGTTATTGTTGCAGTTTGGCCGGGGCTGGGTTCAAACTTGCCACCCTTGGTATATGGGGCCGGCACCCTACTCACTGAGCCACAGGCACTGCCCGGAACTACCAATTTTATTTTTATTTATTTATTTATTTATTTATTTTTTTGAGACAGAGCCTTAAGCTGTCACCCTGGATAGAATGCCATGGCATTACAGCTCACAGCAACCTCCAATTCCTGGGCTCAAGCGAGTCTCTTGCCTCCGCCTCCCAAGTAGCTGGGACTACAGGCGCCCGCCACAACGCCTGGCCATTTTTTGGTGGCAGCCGTCATTGTTGTTTGGCGGGCCTGGGCTGGATTCGAACCCGCCAGCTCAGGTGTACGTGGCTGGTGCCTTAGCCCGTTGAGCCACAGGCGCCGAGCCAGGAACTACCAATTTTAAATTGAAGGTGGGTGACTGCAAACTCAGTCGCAAGTGGTGAGTAGGAGCGGCCACTTGGAGGCCAACTGCGCCCCTGGTGGACAAATGCACTCAGTGAACACGAGGAGCCCTCATCACGCCTTCAAACTCACTGGTCAGTGCACAGTCTGTAAAGATGCACATTGTTTTTTATTTCTAAATTTTTGAATTAACATCCAGTTCAATTATTGTGAAGCAAATTTGTGAAACTGACATTTCTTTGGTTCTTCTTTTAGAAAGCCAAGCAGCTGGATGTGAATTATAGGTTCTTAGCACAGGTATCAATTAATGATCATTTAAATGTTATATTCTTGCTACTTATTCACGTGGCTTAATTGGTTGAATAGCTGTTTGGCAAGAACATTTAAAGAGCTATTATGCATCATCTTGACACCTATTATTTGGATATTATCCAAATTAAGGCATTTTTATTGGTTAACGTTTCCTCCCTTGACTATTTAATTGCCTGCAATAGGTGAACTAAACATTTCTACTCATGAAATTTCCCAAAGCAGTTTCAGAAGGCTACAGAATATACTGTAAATGGCAGAAAGCCTTTAACGCCCTGGCCAAAACACTGACCTATTGTAAACACCTTATAAAAACACAAGAGACTTGTATTTTCTGTCGACAGAAGTCACGTCACAGTGCACTTTTCTTCCAGGAATATGAATGGTGATGTTATTACCAAAACCACTCTTTTTCTTTTTTTTTCCTTTTTGCTTTCTTAGTAAACTCAGGTGGTACTATAAGTGAGTAGTAGTATTTTATTTTATTTTAGAAGTGTAATGCTGGCAATGAATAGAAAAACTCAAGAACTCACACTATGCTACTTTAGCACAAAACTTGTGAGGCAGTATGGTGTAGCAGAAAGATCAGTAGAATAGGTGACCTAGGTTTTCATTCTAACTGCCAATAACTTGCTGGCTTTGGTTGAAATATAGTTCACTCATCGTTATGAATTCAATGAAAAGGAATTCTTTTCTTCACATATCTAATACTGGCCACAGGAGAATGAGATTGTGGCTGGTGGGAAGTAGAAATTCAGTCACTAGTGATGTGAACTGTATTCTGGGGGCAAGGATGTCACCAGGGGCTCCTACAGCCTAGTTTAGTGGCCTTTAACGTTGAAACCCAACACTACCATTTTGGTTGCCTTCTTTTCTGGATTTTATTTTTGTTTGTTTTCTAATTTGTTTAATCTTTTAAATTTACTTTTACATTTACATACAGTAAAATTCACTTTTTTTGGCTTGGTGCCCATAACACAGTGGTTATGGCGCCAGCCACATACACCAAGGCTGGCAGGTTTGAATCCGGCCTGGGTGAGCTAAACAATAATGACAACTGCAATAAAAAAATAGCCGGGCATTGTGGCAGGCACCTGTAGTCCCAGCTACTTGGGAGGCTGAGGCAAAAGAATCAATTATGCCCAAGAGTTTGAGGTTGCTGTGAGCTGTGACACTACAGCACTCTACTGAGGGTGACATAGTGAGACTCTGTCTCAAAGAAAAAGAAAAATTCACTTTTTCATTGGCGTACAGGTCTTTAAGTTTTGACAAATGCTAGCAGTCATGTAATCACCACCATAATCAAGATTCAGAACAGTTAACATTGATCCTCCCCAAATTCCATCACTGCTGGCCAAGATGAAGCATTTCTCAGGCCTTCTAGCAATCTCATCCCGGGTCAACGTCCACTCATCTTCTGACTGTGCATTGAGTTTCTCAGACCCTTCACACCAGGAAAAGAATCTCTTCAACTGCCACTTTTGTGTTTTACTCTCTAGAAATATATTTCCCATGTTGGATATTGTATTTTTATATATTTATTTTCAGTAAATTATAATGTTTTCACAGTTTAAAAACTTTTCTGCTTCTTCTGGGGCAGGTCAATTCTTAGAAACAGCAAAGGGAGCATGATCTGAAATGCCGACTGACCAATCTGGAGCCACACCTCCTCTCCACGGCCCTTCCACCCCAGGAAGCAATATTCTTTTGCTTTAATCATTGCAGGACCAGGGTACCAGACAACTAGGGACTATCCTTAAAGTTCAGAGCCTGCTGAAATTATTCAAAGGAACCAGTCCTAGGCCATTTTCCCTGTGGGCCCTACTACTCCCATGGAAACTCTAACAAAGCTGTGGCCTAGGCTCTCCCTCACTCCTGTCCCACCTGCCCTGCGCTGGTGCTTTCTCACGTGGCCCGTGTGGCGCAGTGTGCCTCCTCTTCCTTACGAGCGTAAGAAATTTTGTTTCCCTGAGCATTCCTGGGTCTCATCCTGTGGCCAAGTCAGACTGAACATCTCAAAAATAAACAGAGATTAATAGATTATCATTTTTGTTTATTGCAGTTCTGTTTTGAGTTTGTTCAGCCTGAAACAATTTCTAAGATCCTGGTCAACTCAAAGTAACAACACTAGATTTGCCTGCACAGAGCTGACTTCTTATTTTGCATTAACTCTGCCAAGGTGTTGTCTCCTCAATGGGTCTTTCATAATTAATCTCCCTTGAAATTTTGAAGGGGTCATTTAAAAAATTCATGATCACAACCAAGGGTGGTAGGATATCCCTATAATCCCAGTATTCTGAGAGGCTAAGAGGGGAGAATGGCTCCAAGTCAGGAGTTCAAGACCAACCTGAGCAAGAACAAGGCTCTACAAAAAACAGAAAAAATTGGCTCGTGCCTGTGGCTCAACGGGCTAAGGCGTCAGCCACATACACCTGAGCTGGCAGGTTCGAATCCAGCCTGGCCCCCCCAAACAACAATGACGGCTGCAACCAAAAAAAAAAAAAAATAGCCGGGCGTTGTGGCGGGTGCCTGTAGTCCCAGCTACTTGGGAGGCAGAGGCAGGAGACTCGCTTGAGCCCAGGAATTGGAGGTTGCTGTGAGCTGTGATACCACAGTGCTCTATCCAGGGTGACAGCTTGAGGCTCTGTCTCCAAAAAAAAACATAAAAAATTAACCAGGTGTGCTGATGAGTACTTCTAGTCCCAACTACTCAGGAGATTGAGGCAGGCGGACTGCTTGAGCCCAGGAGTCAGAGGTTGTAGTGAGCTAGGCTGATGCCACAACACTTTAGGCAGGGGGAATAGAGACTTAGAGTTGGGGGCAAGGATGGGGGAGGAAAAACAATTCATAATTGTGTATTTTTTTAAGAAGGTTACTGCTGGTACAAATGCTTTTCAGTGTTCAGTATTTATCTGAAAGAAGCCAGTCCCTTAATCTGGGAATATTAGATTTCAATTATTCCCATGAGTGGAAAAGAAATGAATCATGATCAGGTAGGAAAGGGCAAGGTGCCTCAGGGAACTTGAGTATTCTCAAAACGAGGACAAAATACAAGAATTCAACTCTTACTAAAAAATAAAATTACAAGCCAATATTCCGGAAGAATATAGATGTAAAAATCCTCAACAAAATACTGGCAAACTAATTTTGACAGCACATTAAAAGAATCATCCACCATGATCAAGTGGGATTATCAGTAATCAATAAAGCAACTTCCACAACATATAAGGTCTTTGGTAGAAGTTTTTAAATTATAAAGATAATTTTTCTTTAAGTGTCAGGAAGAGGTATTATTTTTATTTTTTATTTGTATTTATTTATTTATTTTGTGAGACAGAGTCTCACAATGTCACCCTTGGTAGAGTCACAGCTCACAGCAACTTTCAGCTCTTAGGCTTAAACGATTGTCTTGCCTCAGCCTCCCAAGTAACTGGGATTATGGGCGCCCACCACAATGCCCGGCTATTTTTTGGTTGTCATTGCTATTGTTTGGCAGGCCTGGGCTAGATTTGAACCCATAAGCTCTAGTGTATGTGGCTGGTGCCCAAGCCGCTGAGCTACAGGAGTCGAGCCTATTTTTTAAATTTTTTTTGGAGACAGAGTCTCACTATGTTGCCCTTGGTAGAATGTCTTGGTGTCACAGCTCACAGCAACCTCCAACTCCTGGGCTTAAGCGATTCTCTTGCCTCAGCCTCCCAAGTAGCTGAGACTGCAGGCACTCGCCACAAGGCCCGGCTATTTTTTGGTTGTAGTTGTCATCGTTTGGCAGGCCCAGGCTGGATTCTAACCCGCCCGCTCTAGTATATGTGGCTGGCACCCTAGCCACTGAGCTACAGGCGCCGAGCCTATGTATGTGTAGTTATTATACACATAGAATTTTTATACACATACTTTTTTTTTTTTTTTTGAGACAGAGCCTCAAGCTGTCACCCTGGGTAGAGTGCCGTGGTATCACAGCTCACAGCAACCTCCAATTCCTGGGCTCACGCGAGTCTCCTGCCTCTGCCTCCCAAGTAGCTGGGACTACGGGCGCCCGCTACAACACCCAGCCATTTTTTGGTTGCAGTCGCCATTGTTGTTTGGCGGGCCCGGGCTGGATTCGAACCCGCTAGCTCAGGTGTATGTGACTGGCGCCTTAGGCCGTTGAGCCACAGGCGCCGAGCCTACACATACTTTTAAAACAGGGCTGCATTCAGCACAGTGCTCAGCAACCTGCTCTTTTCCTTTGCTGTCTCATGGCCCAGCCTGCACAGCTGAGCCAAGGAACATCTGTGGCCATCCCTCAGTCATGTGGTGAGGAGCGTCTGTGGTCCATCCCCACCGCCTCATGTAAGGAGCGGCTGTGGTCTGTCCCTGCAGCCATGTGGTGAGGAGCGGCCGTGGTCCATCCCCACAACTGTGTGGTGAGGAGTGGCCGTGGCCCATCCCTAAGGCCATGTGAGGAGCTTCTGTGGCCCAACTCTGTGGACATGTGAGAAGCATCTGTGGTCCATCCCCGTAGCTGTGTGGTGAGGAGCATCCTTGGTCGGTCCCCATGGCCAGGTGAGGAGCATCCTTGGTGAGGAGGATCTGTGGTCCGTCCCTGTGGCTGTGTGAGGAGTGTCTGTGGTCCGTCCTGTAGCTGTGTGGTGAGGAGCGTCCATGGTCCGTCCCTGCGGCCGTGTGAGGAGCGTCCATGGTCTGTCCTGCAGCCATGTGAGGAGCGTCCGTAGTCCGTCCCTGTGGCCGTGTGAGGAGCGTCTGTAGTCTGTCCCCGTGGCCATGTGAGGAGCGTCCGTGGTCTGTCCCTGTGGCCGTGTGGTGAGGAGCGTGCGTCCATGGTGCGTCCCCATGGCCGTGTGAGGATCGTCCATGGTCTGTCCTGTGGCCATGTGAGGAGCGTCCGTGGTCCGTCCCCACCGCCATGTGAGGAGCGTCCGTGGTCCATTCCCGTGGCTGTGTGGTGAGGAGCGCCTGCCTCTCTCCCTCACCAGGCCCAGCTCAGGTGCAGCCATGTGCCTGTGTCAGGCTCAACACCTGTAGTCACTAAGAGAGTTCTGGCTGAGGCTGCAGGGGACGGTGGGACAGAAAGGCAGCCGGCCTGGGTGAACGAAGGTGGGCAGTTCAAGCAGAAGTCCACAGTTTCATAAGAAATCTTCTGATTTGCAAAAGTCTGCAGCTATTTAAATATATATACACACACACGCAATATATGCAGGTATTTATCATTTATTTTATTTCTAAAATAAACTTTACATTTTATAATAATTTTGGATTTACACCCCAAATGGGAAAGACAGTATAGACAGGTCCCATACACCCCACAGCCAGGCCCTGTTATCAGCATCTTACATTAGTCTGGTGTATTTGTCACAATTAACAAGCCAGTATTGGTACACTATTGCTGACAGTTTGTTAGATTTCCCTAGTTTTGCCTAATGTCCTTATCCTGTCCCTGAATCCTGTCCAGGGTGTCACATTACATTTCCCTGTGATGTTTTCCAGGTTGCTCTCAGCTGTGACAGTTACTCAGAATCTTTGTTTTCTTTTCGTGATGACTGTGAGTTTTGAGGAGGTATTTGACAGTATGTTCTCTAATTAGGCTTTGCTGATGTTTTTCTCATGACTAGACTGGGATTCTGGGTTTTCAGGAGAAAGACCGCAGACAACAAGGACCATCGTTACTACCTCACATCAAGGGCACAAGCTATCAGCACGACTTGGCAGTGTTGATGTTGACCTGGGTCACCTGCAGACGTGGTGTTTTTCAGGTTTCCCCACAGCAAAGTTACTCCCCCTGCCCTTCCCATGGTGTATTCAGGAAAGGTCAGGCTGCCCTGCCCATACTAAGGAGTGAGGAGTTGGGCTCCAGCTCCTGAGGACAGTGTCTGTGTACAAAGTAGCTGCAGGTGTTCCTGGTACACTCTTCCGCAATGCTCCTCTGCCCTTTCTGGGCTATCTCCCCAGCGGCTCCCTGTATACGGAGCAGTAGCTGCCCTGCGTTCTTCTCTCTTCTCTCTCGCTACTGCTCTCTCCACACATGGACCTTCCTTGTCACTCTCTGGATGCTCAATTCCCCTGTGACCTTCCAGACTGCTCAAGTTCCCTCTCCTCTAGGACAACTTCCCAGAACCCAGCTTACATTAGGAGATGGTCCCCTTAGTCTCAGAATAATCTGTGCCTGTCCCCGCCATGCCATTCATTCCTCTTGACTGAGAGTCCTTTAAGAACAGAGTTTGTGGGCTCGGTGCCTGTGGCTCAAGAGGCTAAGGTACCAGCCACGTACACCTGAGCTGGCGGGTTCGAATCCAGCCCGGACCTGCCAAACAACAATAACGGCTGCAACCAAAAAATGGCTGGGCATTGTGGCGGGCACCTGTAGTCCCAGCTACTTGGGAGGCAGAGGCAGGAGACTCGCTTGAGCCCAGGAATTGGAGGTTGCTGTGAGCTGTGATGCCACGGCACTCTATCCAGGGTAACAGCTTGAGGCTCTGTCTCAAAAAAAAAAAAAGAACAGAGTTTGTGGACACCTCTTGGGTGTGGGACACAACTACAAGAGGGACTTTACCTAATGAATGCAAACATTTGTAACCTAGTTGTTTGTATTCTCAGGTTAATATGAAATTAAAAAAACAAAAAAAAACAGAGTGTGTCTTCTTACCGCCTTTCGTTTTCTTTTTTTTCTTTTTTTGTAGAGACAGAGTCTCACTTTATCGCCCTCGGTAGAGTGCCGTGGCATCAAACAGCTCACAGCTATCTCCAGTTCCTGGGCTTAGGTGATTCTCTTGCCTCAGCTTCCCAAATAGCTGGGACGACAGGCACCTGCCACAACACCCGGCTATTTTTTTGGTTGCAGTTCGTCTGGGTCCAGGTTTGAACCCACCACCCTGGGTATACAGAACTGGCGCCCTACTCACTGAGCCACAGGCACCACCCTTCTTACTTTCTATCTCCGGTGCCTATAAAGTGCATACATTAGGCACTTGATAAATAATTTTGGAATGAATGAATGAACTAAGAAAACTTTCAGAATTCTAGATGTGAGATTTCTTCTTTGAGTTTCCAGTCCTTCTGCTTTGCCAGCAAGCACCATATTCTGTCCTGTATTATGATTGTCTGTGTGCTTGTCTTACTCACTTTGGTAGCTCCAAAGCTCTGGGAGGGCTGAGATCCTGTTTTCTTTGCCCTGTAGCTTCTGGGTCAGTGTTCTGCACATAATAGGTGTTTAACAAATCTTTGTTGAATGAGTTAATGAACAAATAAACAAAGCTGTTTGAACACATAATTGATGAGAGTGAATCACACAAGGAAAGGAAGTGTGATGGAATGGGAAATAAATGGTAGAATTTGGAGCTAAACAAAGTTGAGTCCTAATACCAAATTTATATCATGAGCAAATAAATGTTGTTACATTTTTATTCGAGAAATTTAACCGTATTCTAAATGAAATGGCTATTTTGTCTTCTCTTTAACAGAAAGGAGAGTCAAGTCAGATTCAGTTATTTGACTGAATTTGATGAACTTTCCCACAAATTTGAATTTGATGGACCTTCCCACAAAAAAACCATTACTTTTAAAAGTAGCTGACTATTGCATACTGCAATGTATGTTCCATCCCATTTAAAAACCAAAGGAACTTAAATCCTCATAAAGAGCTTAAAGAGATTTTTAAAATAATTTTTTCTTTATCTGTCTCTAATGAAATAAAATTCTTCCATATGTTCTCTGCTAAGCAGAAGTGAACAGAAAACAACCATTCTGGAAGAAAAAAAATGTCCTTATATCAAGACAGATTACCGTTATTATTAACATGAAATTCAACTGCTGAGAAAGAGCTTCACCCAGAGAAGTTAAATTAGGAGGGAATTTAGCCCCTCTTTTTCTCTTACCAAAAAGTAAATTTTATGAAGGCTATTTCTCAATTACTGTTTGGTTAGAACAACCTGTAGAGGGCGTCCTTGCACCAAGAGCCATAGCAATTTGAGCCAAATGAAGGGAAGAAACACACTGACCAGTCTCCAAATCAAAGAAAATGTCTATTGTGTTATGAAATTATTGCCTTTAACTGGGTGGCACTGGCATTGCAATGTTAGTATTTTGAAGATTGCCTAATGTATTAATACATTAATATAAGTGAATATTCACTGAAATAAAAAATGAAATGTTGGCAAACAGGCAAATATTTGTATTTTTTTTTTGAGACAGAGCCTCAAGCTGTCACCCTGGATAGAGGGCCGTGGCATCACAGCTCACAGCAACCTCCAATTCCTGGGCTCAAGTGAGTCTCCTGCCTCCGCTTCCCAAGTAGCTGGGACCACAGGCCCCCGCGACAA
>CAUYRH010032776.1:0-21347 GCA_963574655.1 Perodicticus potto | reverse complement strand
GGAGACTTTACCTCTTTCATGTTTACATGGATGGAGCTGGAACATATTCTTCTTAGCAAAGTATCTCAAGAATGGAAGAAAAAGTATCCAATGTACTCAGCCCTACTATGAAGCTAATTTATAGCTTTCATATGAAGGATAAAACCCAGTTATAGCACAAGAAATGGGGAAAGGGACAAGGGAGGGGGAGGGGAGGAGGGTGGTTTGGTGAAGGGAGGATGATTGGTGGGATCACACTTATGGTACATCTTAGAAGGGTACAAGTGAAAATTACTAAATGCAGAATATAAATATCTTCATATAGTGATTAAAAGGCCACGAAGACTATGTTAAATAGTTCAATGAAAATATTTCAGATTGTATATGAATCAGCACATGGCGCCCCATGATTGCACCAGTATACACAATTATGATTTAATAAAAAAAATTTTAAAAAAAGGAAAGAAAGAAAGAAAAAATATATTAAAAAAAAAAGGAGAATTGTATTTTCAGAATTCTGTATCCCGTACAAATATTGAGAATGAAGGAGAAATAAGATACTTGGAAATGATGAACTGAATTCACCACCGCAAACCTGATCTTTTAAGAAACATTACGAAATGTTAAAGGAAATTCTTCAGTTTAAAGAGAAACGATGCCAGAGGGATCTTTGAAACATCAGGAATGAAGGAAGAATAACAGAAATGTTAAGTATCTGAGTGTATGTAATTATTTTTCTTCTCTTCTTTAAAATATGTCTGTTAAAAGCAAAGACTATAAAATTGTTTGATAGGGTTTTCTTTTTTCTTTTTCTTTTTTTGAGACAGAGCCTCAAGCTGTCACCCTGGATAGAGTGCTGTGGCATCACAGCTCACAGCAACCTCCAATTCCTGAGCTCAAACCAGTCTCCTGCCTCCACCTCCCAAGTAGCTGGGACTACAGGCGCCCGCCACAACGCCCGGCCATTTTTTGGTTGCAGCCGTCATTGTTGTTTGGCGGGCCAGGATGGATTTGAACCCGCCAGCTCAGGTGTACGTGGCTGGCGCCTTAGCCCGTTGAGCCACAGGCGCCAAGCCAGTTTTCTTTTTTTACATGCAGATTTATTGAGATATATAATTCACATACCATACAATTCACCCATTTAAAGTGTATGAGTGTGTGTTTTTAGTATATTCTGAGTTTTAAGGCCATCACAGCAAACAATTTTAGAATACTTTCCTCAGCCTATGATGAAACTGTACCCATTAGCGGTCATGCCCGGTCCTCTTGATCTCCCTAGCACTGATCTACTTTCCATCTCTGAAGTTTTTCTTATTCTGGGTATTTCATATAAAAGGAATCATATGGGGCCTTTTGTGACTGGCGTAATAATATCGGCAAGGTTCATCCATTCCGTGGTACGTATCTGTACTTCATTGTTTTTATAACTGAATGATATTTCATTGTATACACCTATATACATGTGTATTTTATTCACTTATCAGTTAGTGGACATTTGACTTGTTTCCAATTTTTGGCCTTTAGGAATAATACTGCTACCAACCTTCATGTACAAGTGTCTGTGTGGACATAGGATTTTACCTCTTGGGTATAGACTGAGGAGTAGAATTGCTGGCTCACGTATTAACACTACATGCAACATTTTGAGGACATTCCAGACCATTTTTCAGGGTGGCTGTACCATTTTACACTCCCAGAAGCAGACTATTTGATTGACCATGTATCTACATGGGGTTCTGATTTTTCCGCATCCTTGCCAACACTTGTTATCATCTATCAATCTATTAATAAGCACGCTAGTGGTTGTAAAATGGTATCCCATTATAGTTTTGACTGCATTTCCCTGACAGGAGATGATGTTGTTCATCTTTTCCTGTATTTCTTTACTATTCGTTTATGTCCTTTGGGTCAGATCCTTTGACCATTTTTTAAACTGGGCTATCTTCTTCAAAATAATTCTTTGTACTTTCTAGATAATTATATATATATGATGTGCAAATATATTCTCTCATTTGGTGACTTGTCTTTTCAATTTGACAGTGTCTTTTGAAGCACAAAGTTTTTAATTTTGATAAAGTCCAATTTAACTATTAGATGGGGTTTTCGATGTATCTAGATGTAACACACATGGCACCTCTGTGTATGGTAAGTCGAAGGTGAAGAGAATATTATGGTTGTAAGACATCTACATTTCACTTGATATTTGTAAATATTCTAAGGCTGAGAAAGGTGAGTCATGTATATAGTAATAACTAGAACCACTACTAAAAGTGACCCTATTTATTCCTGTAATCTAGCTAATAAGAGAGTTACTCCAACTATTTGATTTTGAATTAATATTTGAATGGTGTATATGTCCATAGGTTAACTTATTTGCGTCTTACTATTTGAAATGCATTTCTTATAGACAGGGTATAACTGGGCTTCACTCTTTTTTAACTCACTCTGACAAATTTTGCCTTATAGTTAGGGTATATAGAGCATTAAAATATTATTAAAATAATATTAAATAATTAAAATATTATTGATATTAAATATTTAAATCTGTCATTTTGCTATTTTTAAGTATGTGCTCCATCAAGTCTTTCTTCTCTTTTCCCTCTCTTTCTCATTTTTTGAGTTAGTGGAATATTTTTATGATTTCATTTTTATCCTAGTGTTGGATATAACACTTAGTTTTACTATGTTGGAAGTTATTTAAGGTTTATAATGCATACCCTTGACTCATCACATTCTAACTTCCAGTGACATTATAAGAAACTGGCAACAGTACACTTCCATTTCTTTCTTCCTAAAGTTTGTGCTATTGTAATGCAGCACAAACTATATTTTATATATTATAGAATCCACATTAACCAAGATTCAGTTACTTTTATCTGCATCTATATAACAAAAAAAGTCTTATATATTTACCTAGGTAATTACCATTTCCAGTGTGCTTCCTTACTTGGGTAGATCCATATTTTCATCTAATACCTCTTCTATCTAATCCAGTGGTTCTCATCCTGAGGATTGCGACCCACAGAAACTGTATTAAAGGGCACTGGGAGGGTTGAGAACCTCTGATCTAAACTTTTCTACCTGAAGGACTTCTTTTAATATTTCTTATAGTGTGGGGCTGCTGGTAGAGAATTCTTTTCTTTGAATATTTGAAAAAAATTATTATTTTTTTTCTTCTCCTTACTGGCACTTTGATCTTAGATCACCTTTGTTTTTGAAAGATAATTTTGCTGGATATATTAATAGAACTCTAGGCTGGAAAATTATTTTTATTCAGCATTTTGAGATACTGTCTTTTATCTTTTCACTTGTATTGTTTTTGGTGTGCTATTTTTATTCTCTCGTCTATTATATACTGGTGGTTTTTATTTTTCTAAATCCAGCTGCTTTTAAGTATTTTTTTTTTTAATCATCACTGGTTTTAAACAATTTGATTATTTTGGGTCTAGGTGTGGGTCCAAAATAATCAAATTTCATATTCAAATTTTTTCATATTCCTTGTTCTTAGAGTTTGTTGGTATTCTTGGATGTGCAAAATTGGAGTCTTCATCAAATTGGGAAGAATTTTAGCCCTTACTCCTTTGTTTCCTTTTTCTTCATAGATTCCTTTACAAGTAAATTAGACCACTTGAAGCTTTCCCATAGCTCACAGACGCTATGCTCATTTAAAAAAGTCCTCTGTTCTATTATGTTTTCCTTGTTCGGGGGGAATAGTTTCTATTGTAGTATCTTCAGGTTCACCAATCTTCTGAAAAATCTAATTTGCCATTAATCCTATCCAGTGTATTTGCCATCTCACATTATAGTTTTCTTCTCTAGAAAGTTTTATTTGGTTCTTTTTTTATACCCTCCATGTCACCATTTGACTTTTAAAATATGTGGTATATAGAAACTCTTTTACTGACCATGCTCGTATCTTTTCCTTCCTTCAGAGTCTCACTCTGTCCCTTGGCTACAGTGCAGCGGTGGCTTCATGGCTCACTGCAACCTCAGACTCCTCGGCTCAGGTGACCTTCTTCCCTTGGCCTTATGCTTATATTTCTAATACCGGTTATCAGTTACGATTTTATTTCAATTTATTTTTTTCTCATTGCAGATCATATTTGCTTCCTTTTTTGTATCTATGAATTTTTGATTGAATGCAATACATTGTGACTTTTTCTATGATGGGTGCTGGATAATTTTGTGTTTCTATAAAATATTACTGCCCTTTGTTCTGAGACACAGTTAAGTTACTTGAAGCAGTTAGATCCTTTTAGGCTTTGCTTTTAAGATTTATGAGGTAATGCTGGAGCAATGCTCTGTAGAGAATTAATTACTCTCCACTGTTGAGTAAAGACTCTTCTTTGTACTCTCCCTTACGTTTTGAGAATTGTAAGACTTTTAAGTCTCTCTGAGGAACAGGCGCCATGCCTAGCTATGTGTGAGCCCTGGGCAGCGCTACTTCTATATCTTTTGGGTGGTTCTTTTCCCAATCTGCAATAGTTCCCTCATACACACTGGTGTCACACTGAGCTGAATACTTAAGGGTGCTATTCTGAATGAGCAGGTATATGCAGACCTATTCCCAAAGGGAGCTGAGAGGGCAAAGAAAGGAGCTTATGAGAAGAAGTGTGATGTCTTGGGCAGCAATGAGATGGCGCATTCCCATACACACCCTCCAGAAAATACCCTTTATATAGCAAACTTTTCAGATAGAAACTCGTGCAACTGGTCATGCCTCAGATTTTCTTGTGAAACTTATAACCACGGGGGAAGGTAGATAAGCATCTTTATGACGGGTTATCTATGCTGCAGGCATTGTTTAAAGACGGCCGAACACCTTGGTATGCAGGGGTCAAACATGGGTCATCATGGTGGTTTCACTTCAAGATGGTGTGACTCTTGCCATGCAGCAGGCTCTTGTCCTGCAGGTGCCCTCTGCAGAGACCTCTCTTTCTGTGATACTCTCTGCTCTGCTCTGCTCTGGCACTCTGTCCTGCAAATAGCCACTTTGGTTCCCCCAGATTCTTAGTTCTATCTCCTCAACTTAAAGATTATTTCTCTTTGATGAATTGACCCAATGATAAATTGGGTTATTATTATTGTTGTTGTTGTTATTGCTACATATCCAGTTTATCCATGATAAATTTCTTTGTTCAGAATCTAAATCTTGGTATCACTAGTGAGGTGATATTCTTTTCAGTACCCTACTCGATGCCCATGAATTAGGGTTTCCATGCCGACTGGTGGAAAAACAAGCTATTCCTGGCTCTGTGTGAATTTCGGGGATTGTTCTCTCTGCTCTTTTTAGTTGATGCTTTCCCTCATCTTTGGGTAGTTTCCTCACATGCATGCGCTAGTCAGGTGGTATATAACCTTTTTCTTTGTGCTGCAAATTGGAAGAATATGAGTTGCCTTGGGCCACACATTAAATACATAAGCACTAATAATAGCTGATGATCAAAACAAAGGGTTTTCTTGCTATCTGGCAATACTTTTCTTGCTATCTGACACCACAGATGAGCAAAACAGTCCTCAAAAAATCAGCATGCCACCTGTAGGCTGCAGCTTGGACACCTCTGTGCTAGTCTGTACTCCGCTGGCAACTCAAGAGGCTCTGAAGGTCTGTGGCGCGATCTCCATGTGTCCTTCTGTTCTCTGGTGCTCTGTCCTGTGGATCCTAGCCACCGTAGCCTCCGCTTCTCCCAGCAATCTCTCCCCAGCTCAAGGAGACCATTAGACTCTGTCTCGATTCTCCTGTTTTGTGTAGTGGCTTGGAAACTCCCTCTTGGCATTGAGCTGGGGCAACTGTTGGGTTCCACTTCTGTATCTCCCCTTTCTCAGCTGTCACTGTCCGGAATTGCCTGATGTCCATGGTTTGAAAACTATTGTTCTAGGTATTTTTGTCATTTTGTAGTAGTTTTAGATGGGAAGCAAATCCAGTCTCTGTTATGCCATATTGGCCAAAAATTGAAGTCCTCCTTTTAGTAACCTTAAAAATGTCTATTTTGTGGGTGCAGGCAATATTTAAGATTCTTGTTGATTATCTTGTATTCTACGTGGGACATCTTAGTTTTCACTCATGGTGAATTATTTTGTCAAATGTTCAATATATATATTTTTTATTATTAGCGCATCTTCAGTGTTTTTTTTTTTTTTTTCTGTCAGAATCCTGTATAGCCTGTGTTGAGGGCATGTCCCTCCAGGGTAGTTGTTTCCTTCTACCAGATTATATTAATCTCTCAGCTATACAAAATTCCCATTGAAGATGAGCTCACAAACTATATGAAATAATTGCTTTCAGATTTTGGACATTTTTTTTTTACCCTCCAGATCATACAGAGAGTATAAATTCAAAGTTAAAACCTACGTATGTGTTGGTCTACATTTTCAAATTGGCAAAAGAGTTTTCCTTTTTTCTGGAGCCTAAGAAAAGACTTGATCTTTGCATACTGACAGGTGTTTTTTTCTTCTCTGGAAGGTGCCAAGCTTTTTGTAGATGACTCAGTTACAACTCCAAATATTACATGAGGCTTTTCTGTCCTCAAATGAGTATAATAGCCCAGATCCCTAACTTACTGAAACTAGAATCTTTTCCCTTTCTTTAGGAATTTCAGAATCCGTTCCCATATCTGTAGTATGATTTTCAGATTCTTCTTAATTTCTAGGATGTGGAGGTTTCTCTTTATTTCTTATGGGATTAGCTATTAATTTAAAAGTGTACACATATCATTACCTATGTATATAAAATTCCATATAAAAATTATATTTTAATATACTTAACATGTTTTGATTACTAGTTAGTGGTAACTACCTGAGGCTTCCAACCTTCAATAATTTGAAGTTAAAAAGTAAGGGCCTATATATAGTTAAGAAAAAGGATGTTAATAAAGATATTGTCAATAATGAAAGGAAATGGTTGAATAATGGAACCAGGGAATGAAGAAAGCAAAAAAAAAGTAGAGATCCAGGCAAATGAGGACAGATGTAATAAATTAATAATCACCAATTACTGAGTGCTGACTATGTACAGGGCTCTCTACCTTTGGTATCTCCTCGGGCCTTCCTGTAGGGAGGGTAATACTGTTCCCGTGGTCCACAGAAGGGAACTTAGAGCCCAAGGAAGTTAGAAGATTCACTCAGGGTTCCACAACCAGAATATGAGAGAGCTGATTTTAATTTGGTTTGACTTGGAAGTCCTTGTTCTTTCCATTAAATTATGCTACCTCCCTCAGGTGTGTAAAACACATTGGATTTTTGTGAGAAAGAATGAGGGCAAGATTATTATGGCCTCTTTGAACATCTGGTTCCTGATCTTATTGTTATTTGTATCGTAAGAGTATGCCACTCTATATATGTACACATACACATATATGCATATACAGAGCCATAGACAAATAGGTTTATTTGTTTGTTTTGTTTTTAGACAGAGACTCACTCTATCACCTGGGCTAGAGTGCCAGCCATGGCCTCAGCCTAACTCACAGCAACCTCAAACTTCTGGGCTCAAGTGACCCTCCTTCCTCAGCCTCCTGAATAGCTGGGACTCCAGGTGCATATCACTATGCCTGACTAATTTTTCTGTTTTTAGTAGAGATGGGGTCTCGATCTTACTCAGGCTAGTCTCAAACTCCTGAGTTCAAGGGATCTTTCTGCCTCAGACTCTCAGAGTGCTAGAATTACAGGCATGAGCAACTGCACCTGGCCCAAACAGGGTTTTTGGTATCGATGATTCAGGCTATATGTGACACCATATCTAATTTTGTCTGTCAGAATAAGCTGGATTCCAGGCCAGGATACTGGTGAGCAGGGTTTAGCAAATTTTTTCTGTAAAGCACTTGATAGTAGATATTTTTGAGCTTGCAGGCCATATAGTCTCTGTCACAATCACTCAACTCTGCTATTGCATCATGAAAGGGCCATAAACATGTAAATGAGTAGGTGTGGCTGTGTTCCAATTACATTTTATTTCGAAAAACAGATTTGATGCATGGGCTGTATTTTGCTGGCCCTACTCTTGATTCTATTCATGGTAAAATTCCATAGTCACATATATGTATCCATAAAGTAAGTCTTCCATTGTACATAAAGAATTCTCAAAGTTTTCTGAGTCAGGTAGAAAAAGTCTGGATGGCAGCTCTCAGAACTCCAGGGGAGTAGAGACAATGAAACAGAACTTTGGCATGCAACTCTTTATCACAGACCTACTGCAAAGAGAAGCTAAGCAATGTTGCTCTTGGTCAAGGAGATTTTCATAAGATAAATATACTATCGCATTGACTTTTTGAATCAACCATGTCTTTGCAGAGCTTGGTTGGGCTGGAAGGATGACCAAAATGAGGTTTAGTTTTTAGGTTACAATATATCAGAGACAGACGTGTGAAAGTTCCAAAGGAAAGAAAAATTAACAGTTAGGATTAGTTTAAGCTTTCATTGTTAGTCTAATAATTTTACAGAAAGACAAAGTGGCTGGGCCCAAAAGTGATTTTCCAGTCCGTACTTTCCCTTTTAAATGTTATTGATCTTAGTTTCATCAAGGGTGTAACAGTTTGGACTGAATTTAAATGGGAACCCATTGACCCACAAGAAGCTGGGACTCAGAGAATAGATGAATCCTGAATAAATACCATTCCAAGTCGTGAGGTTGAATGAATTCTCTTTGCAGATAGCACGCCATTTACAGAAATCATAATGGATTTTAGTTTGCTACCAGATGGACCAGGATCTTCTTGTGTATGTAGCATCTTTTTTTTTTCTTCCCTTCCTGGAATTTCTAATTACCTTTCTTTCTTTCTTTCTTTCTTTTTTTTTTGTGTGTGTGTGTTGATAAAAGAATAATGTGTTTTTGTCTTATAACCAAATCTATGTGGTTTCCATTTTAAGATAAAAATTTCTATTGAATTTTTTAAATATTTAATACATTCACAAGGGTCAACTACCAGGAATTTTAAAACAATCTCCTCACCTTATTCCTCTCTTTGCTCAACTCCCTTAATAGGTGACCCTTGTTGCTAGTTTCTTAATAATCTTTTTAATTGAACTTTTAGGCGTCTTCAAGCCAGTGCACATAACTATGTTTTATTATCCCCATTATACACATGGATAACGAAAATTATTTTTTTGCACTTGATTTTTCACTTAACAATATATCTTGGTGATATTTTAGTGTTAATTTATAAGAAGTTTTTAAATGTATTTTATAACGCAGTTTTCTGTTGTATAAATAACCATAGCTTATTTCATCTTTATTTTATATACAAACATCCGAATCTTTGGCTATAGCCAAGAACATTGCAATGAGCAGCCCTATCTGTGGGCCATGTTGTATGTGCCTATGTACAGATACACCTTGCTTTATTGCACTTTGCTTCATTGTGCTTTGCAGATATCATGTGTTTTGCACATTGAAGATTTGTGGCAATCCTTCATTGGGCAAGTCTCTTGGTGTGCTTTTTTAGTAGCATGTGCTTGCTTCATGTCTATGTCACATTTTGGTAATTCTCACAGTCTTTTAAATGTTTTCATTATTAGCATTATCTGTTACCATGATCTGTGGTCACTGATCTTTTTTTTTCTTGAGACAGAGTCTTACTATGTCATGCTTGGTAGAGTGCTGTGGTGTCACAGCTCACAGCAACCTCCAACTCTTGGGCTTAAGGTATTCTCTTGCCTCAGCCTCCCAAGTATCTGGGACTACAGGCATCTGCCACAATGCCCGGCTATTGTTATTTTTTTTGTAGTTGTTGTTGTTTAGCAGGCCCGGGCTGGGTTAGAACCTGCCAGCCTGGGTATATGTGGCCAGCGCCCTAACCCCTGAGCTAGGGGCACTAAACCAGATATCTTTGATGTTACTATTGTGATTGTTTTGGGCCCCACAATCTGTGCCCATTGTGAGACAGCAAACTTGATAAATGTCGGGTGTCTTCTGACTGTCCACTGACTGGTTTTTCCCTCATCTCTCTTCTTGGGCCTCCCTATTCCGTAAGATACCACACTATTAAAATTATGCTGGGTAATAATCCTACAGTGGCCTCTAAGTGTTCAAGTGAAAGGAAGAGTCCCATGTCACACTTCATTATTTTATGGATTTTTTTGATATGTGCATTTAAAAAAATTTATTTCCAAGTATTAAGGGGTTATAAATTTTTTTGTTTTTTTGAGACAGAGCCTCAAGCTGTCGCCCTGGGTAGAGTGCCATGGCATCACTGCTCACAGTAACCTCCAACTCCTGGGCTCAAGTGATTCTCTTGCCTCAGCCTCCCAAGTAGCTGGGACTACAGGCACCCGCCACAGTGCCCAGCTATTTTTTGTTGCAGCCAACAGTTATTTGGCGGGTCTGAGCTAGATTTGAACCCACTAGCTCAGGTGTATGCGGCTGGCAACTTAGCCACTTGAGCCACAGGCGCCGAGCCTATAAATGTTTTTGTTACAGAGATTGCTTTTGTAATGCTTGAGTCAAGGCCATTAGTGTGCCCATAACCCAGATAGTGTTTATTATGTCTGTTAGGTAGGTTTTTGCCCCTCCCTTGCTTCTCCTCCCTGGTGCTTGATTTCCACTGAGGTTTTTTTTGCCTCTGTGCACATGTGTGTGGCTAGGTTAGTTCCAGTTTATTAGTAAGTACATGTGGTATTTGTTTTTCTCTTCTTGAGCTACTTCACTTAGGATAATGGTCTCCAGTTCCATCCAAATTATTGTAAACGGCATTAATTTATCCTTTTATATGGTTGAGTAGTACTCCATGGTGTACATATACCACATTTTGTTAGTCTGCTCATGAATTGATGAGCCCATGGGTTGATTGCAGATCTTTGAGATTGTGAATTGTGCTGCCGTAGACATTTGAGTGCAGATATCTTTTGGATAAAATGATTTCTTTTCCTTTGGGTAGATACCCAGTAGTGAGATGCTGGATCAAATGGCAGACCTACTTTTAGTTCTTTGAGAAATCTCCATACTGTTTTCCATGAAGGTTGCAATATCTAGTTTGCAATATCACCAACATTGTATAAATGCTTCTTTGTCTCTGCATCTATGCCAGCATCTATTATTTTTGGACTTTTAAATAAAAGCCATTCTAACAGGGTCAAGGTGATATCTTACTGTGAGTTTATATGTATTTCCTTGATGATTAGTGATGTTGAGCATTTTTTTCGTGTTTGTTAGCCATTTGTCTATCTTCTTTTGAAAAACTTCTATTCCTGTCTTTTGCTTGCTTTTTAATGGTGTTGTATTTTTTCTTGCTGACATGTCTCACTTGAAATCAGTAGTTAGAAATGATTGAGCTTAGTGAGGAAGACATGTTGAAAGTTGGGATAGGCTGAAAGCTAGGCCTCTTTCAGCACACAGTTAGCCAAGTTGTGAATACAAAAGAAAAGTTCTTGAAGGAAATTAAAAATGCTACTCCAGTGAACCCGTGACTGATAAGAAAGTGAAACAGCCTTATTGCTGATGTGGAGAAAGTTTTAGTGGCCTGGATAGAAGATCAAACCCAGCCACAACATTTCTTAAGCCAAAGCCTAATACACAGTAAGTTGTAAATCTCTTCAATTTTTTGAAGGCTGAGATAGGTGAGGAAGCTACAAGAGAAAAGTTTGAAGAGCACAGAGGTGGTTTCATGAGGTTTGAGGAAAGAAGCCACCATAACATAACTGTGCAAGGTGAAGCAGCAAGCGCTGATAGAGAAGCTGCAGCAAGTTGTCCAGAGGTCTAGCTAAGAAAATTGATGAAGGTGACAATTCTGAAAAGCAGATTTTCAACATAGACAAAAATGCCTTATATGGAAAAGATGCCAACTGGGACTTTCATAGCTAGAAAGAAGTCAGGAATAGGCTTACTCTCCTGTTAGAGGATAAAGCAGCTGATGACTTGAGGTTAAGGCTAATGTTCACATCCCATTAAAAAAAAAAAAATCCTAAGGTTCATAAGAATTATGCTAAATCTACTCTGCCTCTGTTCTAGAAATGGAAAAACAAAGCCTGGATGACAGCCTATCTATTTACATCATGATTGAATCAATATTTTTAGCCCACCATGGGGCTTAAGACCCACTCCTCAGAAAAAATTCCTTTCAAAATGTTACTGCTCATTGACAATGCATCTAGACACCCATAACCAAGAGCTCTGGTGGAAATGTACAAGGAGAGTAATGTTATTTTCACACCTGCTAACACAACATTCATTCTGTAGCCTTTGGACCAAAGGGGAATTTTGACTTTTAAGTTTCACTTATGAAACACATTTTATAAGGTTATAGCTGCCATAGATAGGTATTCCTCTGATGGATATGGGCAAAGTAAACTGAAAACCTTCTGGAAGGGATTCACATTCTAGGTGCCATTAAGAATATTTGTGATTCATGGGAGAAGATCAAAATGTCAACAGTAATGGGAACTTGGAAGAAGTTGATTCCAACCCTCACAGATGATTTTTAGGGGTTCAAGACTTCATTGGGGACCATACTTGCAGAGGTAATAGAAATAGCAAAAGAACTAGAATTAGAAGTGGAACCCAAAGACGGGACTGAATTGCCCCAATCTCATGATGAAACTTGAATGGATGCAGAGTTGCATCTTATGGATGAGCAAAGAAAGTGGTTTCATGAGATGGAACCTGCTCCTCCTTGAGATGCTGTGAATATTGTTGAAATGACAATAAAGGATAATATTACATAAATAGTCGATAAAAGCAGAGGCAGGGGTTGAGAGCTTTGATTCTAATTTTGAAAGAAGGTTGACTCTGGGTAGATAGCATTGGATGCTTACAGAGAAATCTTTTATGAAAAGAAGGGTTAGTCAACGTGGCAGACATCATTGTGTTATTTTAAGAAATTGCCGCAGCCACCCCAGCCTTCAGCAACCACCACCCTGATCAGTTAGCAGCCATGAGCATGGAAGCAAGAGTGTATTTGCAAAACGACTGTGACTTGCTGACGGCTCAGGTGATCATCAGCATTTTCAGCAACACATTCTTTAATGTATGTATCTTATTTTTTAGACATAATGCTACTCCACACCGTAAAGACTATAGTATAGTGTGAACGTAACTTTCATATGCACTGGGAAACCAAAAATTTGTGTGGCTCACTTTATTGCCATATTCACTTTACTGTGGTGGTCTGGAACAGAACCTGCAATAGCTCTGAGGTACACCTGTGCAGGATAACTCTGTGAGTGAACTTTTGGGTCAAAGGTGATGCCCATCAGAGGCCAGAATGGGTTGGGTGTTGGGTGAGTAAGAGAGATTGATGAATAGGTACAATTATACAGTTAGAGGAAATAAAACCTAGTGTTTGATAGTTAAGTAGAGTAACTATAGTTAAAGGTCATCTATTGTATTAATGCATTTTAAAATAGCGAGAAGAGAATAATTTGAATGTTCCTAACATAAAGAAAAGATGAATATTTAAGGTAATCCATATCTCAATTACTCTGATTTGATCTTTACACATTATGTGAATGTATCAAAATGTATTCTGAAAATATATACATTTATTTGTCAAAAAAAGTAAAAATAAATAAAATATGTTTCATAGAAAAAGTATTCTACCCATTTAAATTCTGAATATTTAATAACTATTGTCAGTTTTTCCTCTATAGGGATTGTACCAATTAAATTCCTGATTAGGAATGTATGGAAGGATATTCCTCCTCATAGCAGCATCATTCCACCAAAATCTTTTGCATTTTGCCAGTCTGATGAGGGTGAAATAATATCTAAGTATGGCTTTAGTGACATTACTCTTATGAATAAAGTTGAGCATCTTCTCATATGTGTTATGAGCTACTTATGTATTTTTTCTGTGAATTCTTCATATCCTTCATTCGGTTTTTCTTTTGGCATTTCAGTGTTTCTCTTGTTTATGTCTAGACATTTTATAGTTCAGGGGGATTATTCCTCTGCTATTGTAAAAAATGACAAATCAGGAAAATATTTCCAATTTATCCTTGGCTGTTTTGATTGTTTGATAAGTTAAATTTGACTTTGGTTATAATAGTTCTTTTCTTGCCTTGAAGTTCTTGGGTTTTTCAGTAGAGTTGAATTTTACAATCTTTATTTGTGGCCTTCAGATTCTATGTTTCAATTAAAGGTCTTCCACATTCCAAGGTCATAAAGAAAATTCTCCACTATTTTCTCTAGTACTAATTTTATTGTACATTTCAAGATATGATCCTTTGGAACTATCCTAGTATATCATGTGAGATACGGATTTAACTATAGTCTGTCCTCATTATTTGCAGATGCTATATTTGCAAATTTACCTTCTTTCCAAAATGTATTTATAATTCCCAAATCTAAACTCGTGACACTTTTGTGGTCATTCTTGACATAAAAGGAATGGCAAAAAATTTGAGTTGTCACATATACGTTCTCAGCTGAGGCTCAACAAGGCGATGCTCTGCCTTGCTCTTTCAGCTTTAGAACTATAACTAAGTATCCTTTTTACAGTCTATTTAGTACCATATTTTTCACATTTTTTGTGTTTGTTGGTGCCTGAGTGTAGGGCTGACATGCTGTCTAGAGTTCCCAACTGAAAAGTGGCTATGATGGACGTTACAGAGCAAATAAATGTGTTAGACTTGCTGTGTTTAGGCATGAGTTATAGTGCTATTGGGCATGAGCTCAATGTTAATGAGTCAGCAATATATATTAAATAAGATGTCATTAAACAAATACTCATAAAACAAGGTTATGCATTGATCAGTTGTTGAAAATGCTATGACTGGAAGCTTGAAGATACATTATATTTCCTCTAGCAACAATTATTCAGTATTAATTCTGTATTTGTGGCCTTTATATCAAACTACTATGAATGAGAATCGATTGTATATATTTTTTAAGATAGGCACCTAGCTGCCCCAATACGATCACTTGAAGAGTCCATCTTTCCCCACTGATTTGCAGTACCATCTGTATCGTATATTAAATGCTTCTTATTCCTTCCCATTGGTCAATCTGTGAATTCATGTACTAAGACTAAAGCATTTTAATTATTGAGGCTTTATAATATAAATGTAAAATCTGCAAAGTTTAGTTCCTTCCACATTTTAAAGACTTTGCCTGGATATTTTTGTTTTTATCTTTCTCACAGACTTCAGAATTACCTTGTCTAGTTCTGAAAAACTTAGGGGCATTTTTATCGAGTTAATTTATAAATTAACTCTGCAACAGTTGACATCTCTGTGACATTATCTTCCTATCCAGGAATGTGGTTTGTCTTCTCATTCAGGCAAATCTTTTTATATCCTTTAGGAGAGTTTAAAGGTTTTCTTCATATGGACTTTGCAAATTTCTTTATTAGTAATATCGTTACTTCAACTGCTATTATTCCTATGAGATTACCAATTTCATAGAAATCTGCAAGCCATCTATGAAAGATGGGAAAACATGTTCTGAACCTAGCTGACATATTAATATTTAATGAATATCTTCACGTGAAAATTTAAGGCGGGAGACACATAGACCAAGTGCCATGTGCAGTGGAAGGAATAAGATAGGGAATGAATGAAAATGTAGGAAAGGCTGGATGAGACCTCTTATTTATTTCAGCGAACACTTCCACACTTTCCTGTGTGTCAGGCAGTATTCTGTTTTCTACAATTATTAATTCATCTAGTCTCACAACCACTCTATAATAGGTATGTTCTCATCAACTGTGTTTTGTAAATGAGGAAACTGAGGTAGATACAGGCTCAAGGTCACACAGGTGGTTTGTGGGAGGCTGGGTGGGAGAGCTGGAATTCAGGCACAGCAGATTGGCTTCAGGGACTCTGGTCTTGACCACATGTGTCACACGGAGATCTAGTTAGGACAAGAGCTGGAGAGCATGCAACAGCCCCTTGAATAATGTATTGTTCAATGTCATTTTGTTGTAATGTTGATGAGGAAGAAAATGCTTCCTGGCTGAGGCCACTGTGTGTGTGGAGTTTGCATGTTCTCCCATGTCTAAGTGGGTTTTCTCTGGGCACTCAGTTTCCTCCTACATCCCAAAGATATGCACATTAGGTGCATTGACCTGATTCAGTGCTCCCTATCTGAGGGAGAGTGGGTATGAGTGTGAGTACACCCTGCCAGGGTTCCTGCCCTGTCCAGGGCTGGTTCCCACCTTGTGCCCTGAGCTGCTGAAATCAGCTACTGTTACCCATGACCTGAACTAAAATAAATGAGTTGGAGCTGGGCGCAGTGGTTCACGCCTGTAATCCCAGCACGTGGGCTGCTGAGGCGGGTGGATTGCCTGAGCTCATGAGTTCGAGACCAACTGAATAAGAGTGAAACAGACCATGTCTCCAAAAAATAGCTGGGCATTTTGGTGGGCACCTGTAGTTCCAGCTACCTGGGAAGCTGAGGCATGAGAATCGCTTGAACCCAAGAGTTTGAGGTTGCTATGAGCTAAGATCCCATGGCATTCTACCAAGGGTGACCAAGTGAGACTGTCTCAAAAAAATAAATAAATAATAGAATAAATGAGTTGGAAAAGGAATCAGTGAATCAATAGATATTATTGTCAAAAATTTGTAAAGTCTACAAGAATCACACGAATGCCAGACAATAAACAACACAGTATGAAAGCATTTAACAAGCTCACTGTATCTGTTACTGTTTGGTTTTGCACTCTGTGGTCATAGAAGGTATTCCTGAAAATTTTTGCTTTATAAACATTTATTCCTTGATATAACCCATGATGACTACCATGGACTTTGCAAATTTCTTTGTTAATAATATTGTCACTTCACTACCATGATGACTGTCGTCACTCACTGATCTACCAAAAACTGGGTAATTACCTTAGCTATGCATGGTGGCTCATGCCTGTGATTCTAGCACTTGGGGAGGCCAAAGAGGGAGGATCACTTGAACTCATGAGTTTGAGACCAGACTGAGCAATATAGAGGAACCCCATCTCTACAAAAAATAAAGTTAGCTGGTTGGGGTGGTATATGCCTATAGTCCCAGCTACTTAAGAGGCTGATGCAGGAGGATCACTTGAGCCCAGCCCAGGAGTTCAAGGTTGCTATGAGCTCTGATCATACCACGACATTCCAGCCTGGGTGACAGAGTGAGGCCCTGTGTCAGAAACAAAAATGAAAACAATTAATCTTTCTTAAATGTATGTATAGCTCACAGTTAATTCAGCTTTAGCATTAGTTCAGGGTCCTTATTTAGAAGTTTGGTGATGTTTTTGTGACCAGAAATCTGCTGTAGGGACTTAATTCTTGTTTCTATCAACTGTGGTATAATTGGTTTTATTACATATAGTTTTGTTTGACGTGGCAGTGTCTGAGAACTCATTGATGACATTAAGCGAGGACTTCCAGAATTATGGCCCTAAATATTAAAACATCAACTTACAGATATTGGGTAACTTGCAGAACAAATCTGAGATCGTTGTTCATTACTTGAGAAGGATATTATGATGTTAGTAACACTTTGGAGACTGACAGTGGATGGAATATCGTGACAGAAGAATCACCTTTATTGAAAGGGAAAAGCCCCATGAGAAGGAGTAGGGATGACAAACCACCTGGCCAGGAGGACATATGGCACGATGCTTCCAGACCAGTCAACGGAAACAGCACACACAGTCATGATGAGGCACCATCTCCCCGGACCCTTTCCCCAAACCTCAGACCTCTGCAGAATGATTGACAAGCAGCTTTGTAAATGATTTCACCTTCTGGAACCCTAAAAAGCAACCTGAACTAATGCAACTCTGTTTTTCATTCTGATCAATAAGAGGAGATCAGCTGGTTTAATGGGATTAGGAGGAAACCATGTTATACTGAGCTATAAAACTATAAAAATGATTTGGTGAAGTGACCTTGTCTTATTTCATTAGACCTGAGGGTAGTGAGATATGTACCCAAGAATTCAGGATGATAGTTTCTAAATAGGTTAAAAAAAAAAACAGGCATAATTCTATAGGTTCAAACTGTGAAAGGAAAGGAATATAAGAAATTTAAGAGATAACTGACATTAATTATGTGCCAGCTGGGTCCCAGGTGCTTTACATACATGTCACAGAGCTAGACAGTTAGGACAATGAAGCATGACAGAAAGTCTATAAGTTGACCCTTGGTTTGTGAATATATAATATACAATAAACAATTTGTTATACAATAAAAATAGCCCATCCGAGAAAAGTAATAGACGTACTAGGTCTCCATTTAATAAGTTAGAGCCCAAGTTACATCTCCAAGTAGGCTCCTGATGTGATGTAGAGTTAACAATGAAATATTCCACTTTTTCTTCTAATATTTTATCACTGTGAGTGACAAAGGACACAAAACTCAGAAGCCATATGCAGAATGAAACTGATGAATTTGATTATGTCAAGTTTTGAATTTGATTTTGTCAAAACTGTGTTTTTTTCTTTATTAAATCATAACTGTGTACGTTGATGCATTTATGGGGTTCATAAATATGGATTTGATATATGGCATGAAATGTTTACATCGAATTGATTAATACATCCATCACCTCACTTATTCGTTGTGGTAAGACAATTATACTTTTTTCGTAATAGTTTTGAAATATACCATTGCATTATGCACATTAGGTGAGGTTTCCCCCCCCAAACTACCTTCCAGTCTCCCCACTCCCCTTTCCTCCCTTCTCTTTTTTCCTCCTATTTTCTGGACTATAGTTTTATTTTATTATTCGTATGAATGTGTAGGTGGTTATATATTGATTTCATAGTAGTATTGAGTACATTGGATACTTTTTTCTCCATTCTTGAGATACTTTACTAAGAAGAATATGTTCCAGCTCCATCCAGGTAAACATAAAAGATGCGAACTCTCCATCTTTTTATGGCTGTATAGTATTCCATGGTGTACATATACCACAATTTGTTAATCCATACATGGGTCAGTGGGCACTTAGGCTGTTTCCACGTCTTGGCAATTATGAATTGGGCTGCAATAAACATCCTGGTGCAGATGTCTTTGAGGTAAAATGATTTTTGATCATCTGGGTATATACCTGGTAGAGGAATTGCAGGATCAAACAGTAGGTCTACTTTTAGTTTCTTGAGCATTCTCCAAACTTCTTTCCAAAAAGGCCGTATTAGCTTGCATTCCCACCAGGAGTGTAGAAGTGTTCCCTTCTCTCTGCATCCATGTCAACATCTGTAGTTTTTGGATTTTGTTATGTGGTCTAATCTTACTGGAGTTAGACCATATCTCAAAGTGGTTCTGATTTGCATTTCTCTGATGATTAAAGAAGATGAGCATTTTTTCATGTCTTTTTAGGCCATGTGCCTATCTTCCTCAGTGAAATTTCTGTTCAAGTCTCTTGCCCACTTAGAAATGGGATCATTTGTTCTTATTGATTAGTTTGAGTTCTCTGTGGATTCCAGTTATCAGAAGCATAGTCTTCTCCCATTCTGCAAAAATCTTCTCCCATTCTGAAGGTTGTCTATTTGCTTTACTTACTGTGCTGTTGGCTGTGCAGAAGCTTTTTAGTTTGATCATATCCCAGTAATATATTTTTGGTGTTGCTTCAATTACCCGGGGAGTCCTCCTCAAAAAATATTCTCCCAGGCTGATTCCTTCAAGCATTTGCCCTGTACTCTCTTCTAGTATTTTTATAGTTCCATGTCTTAAGTTTAAATCTTTTATCCAGTGAGAATCAATTTTTTGTTAATGGAGAAAGGTGGGTGTTCAGTTTCAGTCTTCTGCAGGTCACCAGCCAGTTCCTCCAGCACCACTTGTTAAATAGGGTGTCTTTCCCCCACTGAATGTTTTTGATAGGCTTATCAAAGATCAAATGATGATAAGTAGCTGGGTTCATCTTTTGGTTCTCTATTCTGTTCTATAAATCTACCTCTCTGTTTTTGGCCAGTACCATGCTGTTTTGATCACTATAGATACATAGTATAGCCTGAAGTCTGGTAACATGATACCTCCTGATTTGTTTTTATTTCCAAGTAATGTATTGGCCATTTGAGTTTTTTTCTGATTCCATATGAAATGAAGCACTATTTTTTCAAGCTCTTTAAAGTATGGCAATGGTATTTTAATAGGGATTGCATTAAATCTGTAGATTGTTTTGGGTAGTATAGACGTTTTAACAATGTTGATTCTTTCCAGCCATGAGCATGATATGTTTTTCCATTTGTTAACATCTTCAGCTATTTCTTTTCTGAGAGTTTCATAATTCTCTTTATAAAGATTGTTCATATCCTTTGTTAGGTAAATTCCCAGATATTTTGTCTTCTTTGGCACTACTGTAAAAGGAATAGTCCTTGACTATATTTTCAGCTTGACTATTGTTGGCACATATAAAAGCTACTGACTTGTAAGTATTGATTTTGTATCCTGCAATGCTGCTGTATTCCTTGATCACTTCTAAGACTTTTGTAGTTGAGTCCCTGAAATTTTCCAGGTATAGGATCATATCATCTGTGCAGAGTGAGAGTTTGATCTCCTCTGACCCCATTTAGATACTCTTGATTGCCTTCTCTTGCAATCAAGAGATTGTGATGGCTAAGACTTCCATTATTATGTTAAGTGGAGATAGTGGGCACCCTTGCCTAGTTCCTGATCTCAATGGAAATATTTTCAATTTTAGTCCATTCAATATGATATTGGCTATGGGTTTACTGCACATGGCTTCTATCAGTTTAAGAAATGGTCCATCTAAGCCTATGTTCTTAAGTGTTCTGATCATGAAAGGATGCCAGATATTATCAAAAGCCTTTTCTGCATCAATTGAGGGGATCATATGGTCTTTGTTTATTATTTTATTTATTTGATGTATTATATTTATAGATTTACATATGTTGAAACAACCTTATAACCCTGGAATAAAACCAATTTTATCATGGTGTATAAATTTTTTGATGTGTTGTTGAATTCTCTTTGCTAAGATCTTATTGAATATTTTTGCATCAATATTCATTAATAATATTGGTCTATAATTTTCTTTGTTGGATCCTTTCCTGGTTTGGGGATCAGGTGATATTTGCTTCATAGAATGTGTTGGGAAGTTTTCCTTCATTTTCTATGTTTTGGAAAAGGTTGTATAACATAGGTACTAGTTCCTCTTTAAAGGTAGAATTCGGATGTGAAGCCATCTAGTCCCAGGCTTTCCTTTTGGGAGATTTCATATAGTTGATGCTATTTCAGTGATTGATATAGGTCTACTCAAAATTTCTAATTCTTTCTGGTTGAGTCTAGGAAGATGGTGTGCTTCCAGGTATTGGTCAATTTCCTTCAGATTTTCATATTTCTGAGAATAGAGTTTTTTTGTAGTAAACATTGAAGAGTTTTTAAAATTTCTGACGCGTCTCTTATTTCTCAGTTATTGTTTCTGATTGATGATATTAGAGATTTTCCTTTTCTGTTTCTGGTTAGGTTAGCCAAAGGTTTATCAATTTTATTAATCT
>CAUYRH010032774.1:0-43912 GCA_963574655.1 Perodicticus potto | reverse complement strand
AAGCTGTCACCCTGGATAGAGTGCCGTGGCATCACAGCTCACAGCAACCTCCAATTCCTGGGCTCAAGCGAGTCTCCTGCCTCTGCCTCCCAAGTAGCTGGGACTACAGGCGCCCACCACTACGCCTGGCCTTTTTTTTTTTTTTTGGTTACAGCCATCATTGTTGTTTGGCGGGCCGGGCTGGATTTGAACCCACCAGCTCAGGTGTACGTGGCTGGTGCCTTAGCCCGTTGAGCCACAGGTGCCGAGCCAATATGGCAAGTATTGAAGTATAAGTTACTTCATCAAGCTTCTCTTTCTTAAACAGGTAATCAAATCTTTCACAAGGTAGGTAAAACGACTGGCAAAAGAGACAACTGTCATCCAAGAATACAGGTAAAAAAGAGAGCAGAAAAGCAGCAAAGTCACATCACACACATATGACCTTTCAATCTTCAGAACTTTTATATTTGTGGTCAGCATTTCTAAACCTTATCTGCATCTCATCTTGGCTGATTTCTGGAACTACTCTCTGCAGCCCTTGTCCACCTCCTTTAGAAGAGAGAGGGAAAAAATGAGACCTCATTTATGCCATTTTCATTTTGGCTTTCAGTCATTAGCAGCTGAACCTAATCCTAATGGCATAACTATGAAGGAAAAATGAAGGGTTCAACAAGAGACCATAAGGGAAAGAGTTGATTTTGACCAGAGGAAGGAGTTTCAGGGACAACTCCTCTGAAGAAGTAACATTTAAGTTGTGACATGAAACTTGACCAAGAGAGCACCAGGTGAAGGGAGGGAGGTGACAAACTGTACAGGGCAGGGGACACCCAAGATGCAACTACGAAGACTTCACCCTAAATCACCAAAGAAAGAAGCAACTGACTTGGGGATGTTTAGATCGCCTCTTTAAGGAATTAGAATGAAAGCCCAGCACTAAAGCAACTAAGTGCTTTGGCTCCAATATCAGAATATCTCCATTCTGACAAGAAAAAGACCACATTGCTTACCAAAAATAAGGGGAGAGGGCCCAGAATGAGAATGAACCCTGTTAAAGAAATTAACAGTTGCTTCCATGATCCTTTAGTATTACTAGTGTTTAAAACAGTTGGATTCTTGATTAGAGTAGCTCATCTATCATGAGGAGAATGTCATTAGATTTTAAAAATGTCTTAGATTTATCAACTATCCCTGGAACAGACAAAAACTAAAAAAATGCTTAAAAATAATGTTTCTTGTTTATTTCTGATTCTAAAAGAAAAATATTTATTATAGAGAATTTAAAACATATACATGAGTATTTAAAAAAACCACCTGTAAACTTACCTCCTTCCAATATTTTATACCAGCAGTTCTCAACCTGTGGGTTGTGACCAATGAAAATACATCCTACATATCAGATATTTACTTACAATTCATAACAGTAGCAAAATTACAGTTATGAAGTAGCAACGAAAATAATTTTATGGTTGGGGGTCACCACAACATGAGGAACTGTATTAAAGGGGCGCGGCATTTGGAAGGTTGAGAAGCACTGTTTTATACCGAAACTGTTTTTACACATTCACATGCCCACACACATATATATATATGTACAACAAACACAAAAACACGATTGTAATACATATAAAGTTATGTGTACTTTTTCACCTACAATGTCATGAACACATTCCTATGTCATTAAAATACTTTCTGAAACCATGATTTTAATAACGGCTATATGATACAAAATTTAGTTAGCCAATCAAGTCTGGAGATTTTCTGAGTTAAAACTGTCAACCACAAATTGAAGCTAGCTGACTTCAAAATCTGCCAGAGTTTCTCTGCAAATTAAGAAATCTTAGGTTACAGTTTGAAAGTACTAGAGCTTTCCAACCAAGAATTCAATGAAATTCACTGAATTTTAGCCATGAAGGATGTTCACTGAAGACCGTATTTTTGCAGAATATACTATAACATAGTATATTAACAAAATTTTAAGGAAGAAACTGAATAAGTATCAAAGATTGAGGTGGCAACAATGAATAAGAACTAGTAAGAATTAGTGACTAAAATTTTTTTATAAAGCAAAATAAGAGAAAATATACATCCATTACTTGTATAATTAAGTTTCCAAATGGATACAGAAAAACTGATTATAGAAAAATGCACATAAAAAAGAATGGAAACAAATATGATGAAGAGTTAATAGCTATTAAGTCTGGAATATGACATTATTCTTCAAACTTTTTTGTATTTTTTATTTTTCTAACAAAATATTGATGTTAAAATATTACTCATGTGGGGCTTGGCGCCTGTGGCTCAACGGGCTGAGGCGCCAGCCACGTACATGTGAGCTGGCGGGTTCGAATCCAGCCCGGGCCCACCAAACAATGACGGCTGCAATCAAAAATATTACTCATGTGCTGAAGGTTAATTCATATTTTTGTTATTAAGGCAGAAGGAAATTGGTAAGTTTTGCTAGAGGCTAAGTGGCTCTTTCAAGAAAGAAAAACAAAAACCTGGACATAAAGCATTAAGAAGCTATACGACTACTTTAAACTAAATAGCAATGTTTTATGTTGGAAAAGTCTGAGGAGGGATCAGCTTTTGGACTTTGCAGCTATGTTTCCTTCAATTACTATACTACCTAAAAATGATATTTTTCCATTCTATCAAGAAGGTTATTTTAATAGTTAAGCAAATACTACAAAATTCAGAAGACTGCATTTTACTTTCTGATTCTACCTTACTTTATATGCCTAAGGTTTTCCTGACATAAACATGTTTTAAAAATTCTAGTTTCTAAAATCCAAACTTAGTTCGGATGACAGAATTTGCCACTGGATGAAATATCTCACTGAACGTAAATAGTTGCAAATTTCCTATTAAGTGAGGTCCCTAGTAGAAAAACAAAAAAAAAGTTACAGAATAAACCAAATCTACATATTAGTTCATACAAACAAAAATTTCAAATAAACAAATTTTTAAAATTTTCCCCACTTTCCCCATTAATGTAGCCTTATGTTACCTTAACTTTGTGACAGCATCCCCCTCAACTCTCACCTTTCCCTGCTAGAACATGAGACTTTTTCAGCAAGTGACTCATTCATTGGCATCTTGTCAAACTAACCTTGAAACTATAAGGAAGCTCAGTGCTAACAGAATTCTAAAGCTAGAACACTTTCACTAACACACATCATTTTGACTTTAGAGAACTGAATCACATTCAGAGCCAAATACAGACTAACCAACTCTGTTTATATTTTTCCTTACAAATTGTTCTCCACCATCCCACCTCCTCCCAATTTTAGTTTGGCAATTCCCTAATCTAAAATACCTCCTGTCTGTGGAGAAGACAAGATGTGGAAGCACAAGAATAGGAGGAAGGAGCACAAAGCAGTTGTTCACTCAGCTTTGACGATTCTATTCTGAAACATTAACAACTCATCTCTATTCCACATAGTTCTCAAAGTTTATTTCTCCCCTCAGTTAAATGAAAACACAATACAAACACAATAAAAATTCTCCAGGATTACTCTCAATACTATTATTTCACTAAATAAAAGTTAAAAAATAAAATCAGTTATTGAGAACTATTTAGTTAAAAATCTTCAATAAGATATCACTAGCATGAACTATCAACTGCAAATCACCTGATTCTTTTGGTTCACACATTCACCTACTCCAAAGAGAAAAGTCATTTTACCCCAAGAAAATTGCTCTTTTTAACCAGAGGGAGAGTGGTAGGAAAAGATTACAAAAACAATTACTTTGTCAGATTACCACAGGCATTTACTTATAGCTCTATCAACTGTCACACTCCAACCCAGAAGCAGGAGCTGCCTGAATTGGTGAACTGGAGGCTGTTATACAAAACATTCCAAAGAATACTTTTCTTTGCCCTATATAGAGTAAGCGTAACACAGTTCCACCAAAGTTCACGTTATAGTTGGTTAGTATCTAGTGGAGATTACCATAAAGGTATGATAATACCTTCTAATACTTAGAATGAGAGACCTACATTTAGAGCAATCTTACAACTATTCTCCCCCCAGCAGATAAAACATCAGCCCAAGCCTTTAAGATAGGTAACAAGGCACAGACAGCAGTGCAAGATTCTCTATCACATACTCCCACTAACTTTTTTTACCCTCTTCCCCTATGGGTAAACTATAGAGCTTAATTAACACAGTCAACGGCAGACTGCCACATTGCTTTTAGATATTTGCCAGTAACATATACCCATGGGATACTCTAGAGACTGATTTCAACCAAAAATAAAAATAGATAAACAGAGCTCAAACAAAATTAAAACTGAGTCTGGCTGCCCACACTTATTTTCACACATAAGGAAAAATAGCAGTTCTCTTAGAAGCCTCAAGCAGACATATCTTTAGAACACAATGTTAAAAATATGCCCCCCGCCCCTTTCCCCTACCTGTTTCTCACTCAAAGCTGTGATTTTGGCTTGGAGTTCATGAAGCTGTTTCTTTAAGTCAGCATTCTGATTGGAAAGAAAAAATATCTGTGAGAAAGATATTTCATTTGTTAACAAAATAGTAGCAAGAGGACTATGCATACTGTATTACAAATAATAAGGCAAGCTTAAGCATTTGGCCAATCAAATTTGTCATGCATTAAACTGTGGTCATAACATCACCACCGAGTACATAGATCTGAGTACATAGCTCTGAAACAGGGGCAGCTTCTTTACAACTGTCTTAAATTACAGGAAGTTCTATATGTTAGCATCTTGCACTGTAGTACCTGTCTCCTAAAATACTGTTATTCTTTATAGAAAAAGTAGCAGTGACAGAAAACCTAGAGATCCACTAATCACACAAAAGCAGGAGAATGGAGATTATAAGCACACATACACTGACTGCATGCTTAGCAGCATTATCAACAAAGATAAGAGGTTTTTCTCCACTTGCCCTCTCCCTTATTTAGCAAAGTACATTTGTTATTTTAGCCCAGATCTGAAAAGCTGTCAGTACTGCAACTGCCTTAACACTACATCATTCAAATTAACACACTGACTACCAGGGCATTTTCTCAGTTCTAAAATTCTAGAAATCAAAAAAAGAACACTATTTTAGATGAGATACACTGAGCATGCTTGCCTTTTAACTCAAGTGGGCAAAAAAATTCCAAAATTAAAGTTTTCAAAAGTTTAATGTAGCAAGATAGTCTACCAGCAAACTGAATGTCACCCCAACAAGACTGCTTTTATTGACTGTCTCACATATAATTCTTCCAATTTACCCTGCCTGGTCTTCTGTCACGGTTGGAACACACAACCTTCCCTTCTATTGAGTATTAAGCTTACTCCATTTGAAATTACTTGTATGTACACTTGATATAAGGCTTCACTAATGATTATCACCGATAGTGCTGTCCAACAATTTACTACATGGTCAGATTCTTCAAGTCAAGGTTGTTCTGTTACAAGATCACAAATAATAACAGAGATGCTGGTTTCTAATTATATTTCACAGTATCTGATAATGGAGGCTACCACTTTAAATATGGTATTCATTAATATGGTATCTATTAAACTCTGGTCTACCTCACCTTGGTTCCCTAAATCCAATTTAAACTGTGAATATGCCACAAAAAAAAAAGAAGGTAAAAATAGGTTTCTCACAGAATTTGGAATGTCCAACAGGAGTAAGAGTAGGCTACCACCACCAAGTCTCAGAATCAACAGATTATGTTAAACACAATAGTAAGACCACTGAGTCTTCCATTTATAGAAAAGAGCATCATTTTCCATTTTCTTTTCTATTTTACAGTTTCAAAAAAAATCAAAAAATTGGGGTGGTGCCAGTGACTCAAAGAGTGGGGGGCCAGCCCCATACACCGGGGGTGGAGAATTCAAGCCTGACCCCAGCCAAAACTACCAAAAAAAAAAAAAAATCAAAAAATTCTTCTGTCAAAAAATTTATTTTACTTTATAATGAAGCATGTATGGGATGGTTAACAACCTAGATATAGACAGATTAATCTGATAAACATGCTCTGTACTTATGATCCACTGTTTAATGGTTACAAAAAAGATGCTAGCTGAATAATAAATGTAATCATCAGAAGACAAAGTAACTTTTAGGAAAACTTCTCTTCTGGAATAGAGAATGAAATGCCTAAGTCAAAAACTCTCATGAGAATTTAAAGAAAAGGCAACATTTTTCTGAATTATTATATAAAGTACTTTTTAAACCCTCTTTAAGAGTTATTTCAGTTGCTCGGCGCCTGTGGCTCAATGGGCTAAGGCGCCAGCCACGTACACCTGAGCTGGTGAGTTCAAATCCAACCAGGCCCGCCAAACAACAATGACGACTGCAACCAAAAACATGGCCAGGCGCTGTGGCAGGCGCCTGTAGTCCCAGCTACTTGGGAGGCAGAGGCAGGAGACTCGCTTGAGCCCAGGAATTGGAGGTTGCTGTGAGCTGTGATGGCAGGGCACTCTACCCCGGGTGACAGCTTGAGGCTGTCTCAAAAAATATATATATTAAAAAAAAAAAAACAAAAAGAGTTCTTTCAGCTGAGTATGGTGGCTCACGCCTATAATCCTAGCACTCTGGGGGTCCAAGGTGGTAGATTGCTTAAGCTCAGGAGCTCAAAGACCAGCCAGAGCAAGAGTGAGATCCTATCTCTAATACAAAACAAACAAACAAAAAAAAAAAAATAGAAAAGAAAAACTAGCTGGGCATGGTGGCAGGAGCCAGGTACCTATAGTTCCAGCTACTCTGAAGGCTGAGTCATGAGGACTGCTTGAGTTCAAAAATTTGAGTTGTTGTGAGTGAGATTAATGCCGTAACACTCTACTAACAGTGACAGAGTGAGACTTTTGTCTCAAAAAAAAAAAAGAGAGAAAAAGAAAAGAAAAAGAAAAAAGAGTTCTTTCCAAAATAAAACATTTTCTAAAATGCCAGAAAAAATTATCCTATAATTCTTACCCGGCAATTCAGTGCTATTCAAATGGTCGATATTATAAACTCTAAGTCAATAAAAATGATTTGAGACGGGAGTTCACCTAACATGCACATTGTGAGGGTGTATAACACGCCCCCGGGTGAGGGGCTCTCCTACAAACGGAACTTTACCCTGGAAGTGAGAAGAATGTAAACTAGAAATTGTTACCCTCATATTAATTTGAAAAAATGAAAAAAATACTCAAAAAGAATTAAAATGCCAAAAGAATTAGAAAAAATGATTTGGAGCCAATTTCAATAATTTTGAGACTATAGAATGCTTCACAAATTCTAATTTTGAATATTTGGGTTAATGGAAATGAAATTTAAGTTACAAGAAAAGTATTAACTCAATTTTTTTTCCAAAATACTCAAAGTAATTAACATAAAAATAAAAAAGTAACAAAGATGAAATGATAGCTGTTTTATAATGCAATATATAAAACAGAATCTTATTCTATTAAATATCTGATAGAATATAATACAACATAATATATTTTTCTAAACCCTTAAAACATGAAGATCAATGTGCTACAAATAATTGCTATTAGGAATAAAATAAGTTCTTTAAACTTAAGTCCCATCTATGTTTTAATACATTATGGTCATTTTGTTATTTTTTTATTTAAAAAGAAAATGAATAACAATAGTATTTTACCTGTGGATCCTGCTTCATTTGAGCAACCAGTTTCTGGTAATAAACAGAGAAAAAGAGCCATTAGTCTTACATATTAACTCCATACCGCTAATCCGACTTGATAAAAAAATCTAGGATTTTAAATCAACATTAAAAAAATGAGCAAGACTACAATTAGAACAGAACAAAAGCTTCTGTGATCCATGTAAAAGGCTAATGAGGCACTTTTCTTAATAAGGAAAAAAAATCAAACTACCACTTTTTATTTTTTTTTAAAAGGAACCTGATACTTAAATCTGGACACAGGCATGGAGGGAGTGGCTTTGAAAGGCAGTTTAAACAAGCTGGACAGTCCAAAAGCCGAATATCACTTCAAAATGTTCTTATCCAGAGTCCCAAACAAGGACTGGAAAAAGCTGATCCCACACAGAAACCAGCCTGTTTGTACACAGCAGTACCTATATGGCAGGTCTGTTGTATGATGCTTACCATAGAAAGAGCCTAGTGTCAGATGTGACTTTGCCATTATCTTCTCTCAAGGAACAGAGGAGTGCAGGGGAGGGTATGTTCTGTAGAACAGTGATGCTCAGTAATTGAGAATACGGAAATGAATGGAGGAACAATGCAAAACTCTACCTACCTGAGTTCCTCTGGGAAAGAGTGTGCTTGCTACCCCAATAATGAATAAGAAAGCAGAAGCCCAAACAAATAGAAAAGAAAAATGAATGCCATTTGGCTTAACCCAACTTCTAAAAACATCACTGCCCAAAGGTAACAATAACCACAGACAGAAGAATTCAAAGGATAAAGGAGTATCAGAAAGCTGATTCCCTTAATTATCTGGGAATAAGTTCCTCCCCAAGTCAATTTTTCATATAATGGAAAAATCTACCACTCTGTTTGGATGACAAGATACTTTTAAATTGTTTAGTTGCAAAATAAAATCTTTCTAAAGCACTTACTATACTTATCTACCTTCTTAAATAACAGGAAAAAGTCAATCTTCTATTGCTACTTAAAGGTACGATTATATCAATTAATATGCTACAAACAATATAATAAAGTCCTTACAAAGGCCACAAACTGCCATGTTTTAGAGTTCTCATACCTACATTTTTCCCATCTACTCCTTAATGCGAACAGGTCAGTTAGTAAATCTTGCTATTATTCTAACAGCCATAAGACCCAACTGAAATGTGATGCTTCTGATCTTCTATGTTATATATTTCACTGAACTAATTTTAAGGTGAGTGAATGAATTATAATAACCTAAGAAATCTCTGCTCAATAAAACGTATAGTCTTTGGTGAATCACTCCTGACATTTACCTTTTTTTTTTTTTCCTTTGAGATAACAGTCTCACTCTATTGATCTGAGTTGAGTGCTGTGGCATCACAGCTCACAGAAACCTCAGAATCTTGGGCTCAAAGGATCCTACTGCCTCAGCCTCCCAAATAGCTGAGACTAAAGGTGCCCGCCACAATGCCCAGCTAGTGTTTCTATTTTTAACAGAGATAGGGTCTTGCTCTTGCTCAGGGTGGTCTCAAAGTGTCGAGCTCTAGCAATCCACCTGTCTCGGCCTCCCACAGTGCTAAATACAGGCATGAGCTACCACACCCAGCCCTGACATTTATTCTAATTGGTCAAAAGACTTTCTGACGCTAAGCCATATACTAGATAAATGAGGTTGCCAAATCATGGGACCTTCAAATACACAAGGAATATGTTACCATATTCTACTTTATATGTAACAGCCGTAGCTATTCTATATCCCAGTTTTAATATACAAAATAGAAATAATACACATTCCACAGGTTCAAGTGAACTGAAACAACATTTTATGCATGTCCATTTGTAAACTAATGCACGAGCCACAATCTTCCATGAAAAAAAGCTCTTGGTTTTCCTTCCTAATTTTGTTACCAGAGAGTTGACTACTATACTAATGTTACCTTTATGAAGCTGAAAAAGTTTTTCCATGACACTGGAGTTTAAAAATTAACTGATAACCACACTAAGTCTCCTTCAGACTCCACCTCTGGAGGAAATAAATAATTACCTTTTCTTTTTTTTGAGACACAGTCTATGTCGCCCTCAGTAGAGTGCTATAAAATCACAGCTCACAGCAACCTCCAAATCTTGGGCTTAAGCGATTCTCTTGCCTCAGCCTCCCAAGTAGCTGGGACTGCAGGCGCCCGCCACAACACCTATTTTTTTGTTGCAGTTGTCACTGCTATTTAGTGGCCTGGGTTGGGTTTGAACCTGCCAGCCTGGGTGTATGTGGCCAGTGCCCTACCCACTGAGGTATGGGTGCCACCCAACTTTTCTATCTATAAGCAGTTAAACTGCATTTTATACAATCATGGGGAGGACAGGACAACCTGGGCAACTTACTAGACCATCCAAATCCCTAGTGACTTTAAGCTGGCATTACTTATAAGAATGTAGCAATGTTTCATGAGGATATACTTTATGCAAATGGTAAACAAATGCACCCCACAGGCCAAATCTGGCCCACCACCTGTTTTTGTAAATAAAGTTTTATGGAATAGAGCCATACTTGTCATTTATATATTATCTGAGGCTGTACTGTCTGTACAAAGCAAAGTAGTAGTGACAGACACTATAAGTGAAGTGCAAAGCCTAAAATATTTTGCTAACAGTAGCCCTTTACAGAAAAAATTTGCTAACCTCCACTTTATACCATGCTCCATTCCATAGGGAATAAACACTCTACAAATTTAAATATGACTTCCAGTAAATCTACATAAGAACAATCAAAGGAGGAAGGAAAAAACAGTGATTTTCTCTAAAAGATAAGACGGCCATCACAGGCCACTATTATTTATTTCTTGAACATCAACTGTTTGTACACTGCTACTTTTTTAACTATCTCCCCAATCACAAAGAAAACATAAAGAACAAAAATATACTTCTATCACTTCATGACATATTTTCTATCCAGTAAGCTCAATTTCAGTCCTAATTTCATTCTCTAACTGGATATGCAAGAAATGGTGGCTTTTGCCCCAATATTTGGCCAAATGTACATTCTGGCTTTAGCCTCAGCCTAATAACCAAAGCCCCTACTCTGATGTCATTTCTGGCATCTTTGAACTAGTCATGACCAATGATCACGTAGGCTACCTTGTACCTAATTAGAAAAACATCAGTTTTATAAGTAAAGCATGTAATCTGGATTTGTTATTAAGGCACATAATTAAATTCTTTCCTGAAAAGTAGTAAAGTATTACAGATATAACTGGAGTTAAGTATCTTCAAAGCTTTGTATGTTGAAATATTATTCATTGACATACAAATAATTGTTTACTATTGTACAAACAAAATGTGTAATAAAAAGATGACTATAAAAGCTATTAATTTTATGATCAAAAAAACAAATATATAGGGAAATGACAATTAATGTGAATATTAACAATGTTTAGGATAACTTTAGGAAGAATTTTTTCTTTCTTTTTTCTTTGAGATAGAGTCTCACTCTGTTGCTCTGGGTAGAGTACTGTGGCATCATAGCTCACCAGCAACCTCAAACTCTTGGGCTCAACTGATTGTCTTGTCTCAGCCTCCCTAGTAGCTGGGAGTACAGGCACCCCAGACTATACCTGGCTATTATTAGAGACAGGATCTCATTCTTGCTCAGGCTGGTCTCCAACTCCTGAGCTCAAGTAATCCATCAGGCTCAGCCTCCTAGAATGCTAGGATTATAGGCATGAGTCACTGTACCCAGCCCCATATTTTTTTTTGAGACAGAGCCTCAAGCTGTCACCCGGGGTAGAGTGTCGTGGCCTCACAGCTCACAGCAACCTCCAATTCCTGGGCTCAAGCGAGTCTCCTGCCTCCGCCTCCCAAGTAGCTGGGACTACAGGCACCCGCCACAACGCCCGGCCATTTTTTGGTTGCAGCCGTCATTGTTGTTTGGCGGGCTCAGGCTGGATTCGAACCCGCCAGCTCAGGTGTACGTGGCTGGTGCCTTAGCCCGTTGAGCCACAGGCGCTGAGCCCCAGCCCCATATTTTAAAATATCAATTAGATTTTGCCTCGGCGCCTGTGGCTCAACGGGCTAAGGCGCCAGCCACGTACACCTGAGCTGGCGGGTTCGAATCCAGCCAGGGCCCTCCAAACAACGATGGCTGCAACCAAAAAAAAAATGGCCGGGCGTTGTGGCGGGCGCCTGTAGTCCTAGCTGCTTGGGAGGTGGAGGCAAGAGACTCGCTTGAGCCCAGGAATTGGAGGTTGCTGTGAGCTGTGATGCCACAGCACTCTATCTGGGGTGACAGCTTGAGGCTCTGTCTCAAAAAAAAAAAAAAATGTATCAATTAGATTTTAAAACTACTGGGTGTGGTGGCTCACACATGTAATCCTAGCACTGTGGGAGGCTGCAGTGGGTAGACTGCTCAAGTTTAGGAGTTTGAGATCAGCCTGAGCAAGAGTGAGGCTCCATCTCTACTAAAAATAGAAAAACTAACCTGGCATTGTGGTGGGTGCCTATAGTCCTAGCTACTTGGGAGGCAGGCAGGAGGATCGCTTGAGCCCAAGAGTTTGAGGTTGCTGTGAGCTATGATGCCACAGCACTCTACCCAGAGCAACAAAGTGAGACTCTGTCTCAAAAATAAAATAAAATAACCCTCAAATAAAACTTTAATGTCTTCATAATTGCATAATTGTGATGTTTATAAAAGTGGTATGCTTAAATTCAAAACATGAAACAAAGTAATATTTAGAACTATATTTAATTTAGTATTTAATTAACTTCAACTTAGGTCATGAAAAAAAGGTCTATGTGGGACTTGTCCATATCTCATAAGAAACTAAAAGCAGAATGCCAACTTTGTCATCTCAGTATTTCTTGAGAAGAGGAAAAACTCCAAAAATCACACACAACATCATAAAACTATTTGATTCACACAAAACTCCCACTGATTACTGTACTCAAAAATTCATTCTATGATGAGGTCAGCTTTGAACAAATTGTGAATTTAACTTTTGTCACTTGCCATTCACCCAAATTGGGTATTTAAAATATCCCAATGTAAAATACTTTCACCCAGGAAAAAGACTAGCTTGTTTTTATAAATAAACATTTATTCTTGTGCTGGGCCCAGTGGCTCACACCTGTAATCCCAGCACTCTGGGAAGCCAAGGTCGGTGGATCACCTGACCTCATGAGTTTGAGACCAGCTGGAGCTACAGCGAGACCCCACCTGTAAAAATAGCCAAGTGTTATGGGGAGTGCCTATAATCCCAGCTACTTGGGAGGCTGAGGCAAGAGGATCACTTGAGCCCAAGAGTCCGTCATTCCCTTTCCCATGGCTGGCAGCATGGAGGCCCCACGATGCCTGGAGTTACTGTAAAAGACGTAAACCAGCAGGAGTTCGTCAGCGCTCTGGCAGCCTTCCTCAAAAATTCTGGGAAGCTGAAAGTCTCCAAATGGGTGGACACAGTCAAGCTGGCCAAGCATAAGCAGCTTGTTCCCTACAATGAAAACTGGTTCTATAAACAAGCTGCTTCCACAGCATGGCACCTGTTACCTCTGGGGCAGTGCTGGGGTTGTCTATGACCAAGATCAACAAGGGATGTCAGAGAAATAGCATCATGCCCCACCACTTCAGCTGAGGCTCCAAAAGCATGGTCTGCAGGGTCCTCCAAGCCCTGGAGGGGCAGAAAATGGTGGAGAAGAACCAAGATGGAGGCCACAAACTGACACCTCAGGGACAGAGAGATCTAGACAGAATTGCTGGACAGGTGGCAGCTACCAACAAGAAGCATTAGAACAAATGATGCTCGGTTAATAAATTACCTTGCTGTGAGCTATGATGCCACAGCATTCTACCGGGGGTGACAAAGTAAGACTGTCTCAAAACAAAACAAAACAAACAAACAAACAAACAAAATATATATATACACACACAAACGCGCACACACACACACACATATATATATATATTTTTTTCTAATTAGTACCAGAAGCAAGGCCAAAAAAAAATGTGCACAATTTAATATAAACTAAAAGCCCACTTAAATAAGGCAAACTCTGGTGCTGAACAAAAGTTTAACAAAATCCAAAGCAACAGCAGGGATTTTTGAACATGTAAAGAGTGAATGTAAAAATACATGTAAGTGCCTTTGAAGCCTCTTATAAGTTCTCTTCCACACTAATTCTGAGCATCGTACAAATCTAGTAGTTATCAAAGGCTCAGGATATTCTCCCAACAATTTCAGAAATTAATGTTACATCAGACTATTCAGATAAAACAAGGGAAACCATAAGACTACCTTTAAACAGTTCCCTTCTAGGCTGAGTGTGGTGACTCATGCTTATAATCCTAGCATTCTGGGAGGCCCAAGGCAGATAGATTGCTTGAGCTAACAAGTTCAAGACCAGTCTGAGCAAAAGCGAGGCCCTGTCCCTACTAAAAATAGAATAACTAGCTGGGTTTTGTGGTGGGCACCTGTAGTCCTACTTACTCAGTAGGCTAAGGCAAGAGGATTGCTTGAGACTAAGCAACTGAGGCTGCTGTGAGCTATGGTGATGCCACAGCACTCTTTTTGAGATTCTGTCTCAAAAAGATAAATAAATAAAAGTACCCTTCTCTCTATTCTCATATCAATTCTTATACATTCAAAACTAGTCAATTCATCAAAATTTACCACTTTGACTATCACCAAGAGTTAGATATAGTAAAACCTCCGTAAGTTGACCACCCAAGGAACTGTAACAAACTGGTCAATGTTAAGGAGGTGGTCAACATAAGGAACTAGGCTATTGTAGTGATACATATGTACATGTGGTACATGTCCACATACGAGAATTAGATCAACTTAAGAAGGTAGCCAATGTCAGAAGGTGGTCAACCATGGAGCTTCTACAGTAGTTCATCCCTCCTATATAATATTTATGTGAAACCACTGGTCCAATTGTTTGTTGAGTTTCATCCAAGATGAGATGTAGATAAGGCTCAGAAATGCTAGCCACAAATTCGAAAATTGTGAAGCTTGAGAGGTCATATATGTGTGACCTGACTTTGGATTCCATGCTATTTTTTGGATCTGCTGTTTTTTTACCTGTGTTCTTGGAGGACCAATGTCTCTTCTGCCAGGAGTTTTACCTAACTGGCCAAAGATGTGATTATCCATTCAAGAAAGAGAAGCTTATGAAGTAAATTATACTTAAATAACACTGCGCCAAGTTACTGTAGGACATTTTACCTGAGTTGGTGGAGAGAAATCAAGTTGGAGACTTTTGTAGCAACCTAGTTCTTCAATATGGTAGAGCAGCTCTCTTAGGAGATCATTCTCCAAAGCTGACCACCTCCCTGCCTTAAATTGATCTAATTTTCACAGCCCGGACATGCACCACATGCAAGTGTCAGTAAAACAGGCCTAGTCCTTATGTTGACCACCTCTATATGTTGACTAGTTGGTTACAGTCCCTTGGGTGGTCAACTTACAGACATTGTATTATATTTTATTTACGTGTACATTTTTATAGTTATATACTTTCTTTGGACATGAAGTCATGCTCTGTTGCCCAGGCTAGAATGCAATGGTATCATCTTAGTTCACTGCAATCTCAAACTCCTCATATTATTTTCCTGTTTCAGTCTCCTGAGCAGGTAAGACTACAGGGACCCATCACCATGCATATATATGTGTGTGTGTGTATGTATACACATTTTTTTAGTGTATTTTTTATGTATTTTAAATGTTTGTTTAGTCTAGGTACCTGAGATAAAATGTAAGAATCATGAAATTTAAACATCTGTGAAGACAATCACAATTTTTCTTTACTAAAAATTGGAATTGAGACATAAAGCTGAGTCATATAATGAGTAAAAACTTTAGTGCACATGGTAGTTGAATTAAACATGTCAAGTTAAATTCAACATTCAAGTTAAATCAGGTGAACAAAGTCCTTCAGAAGAACCAAAAAACAGAAAGAAAGAGTTTTCATATTAAAAAAAATACTTTTGGGTATATGAAAAAAAGTATTTTCCGTTCTTTTCTCTCTCTCCTTCCCCGCCCCCCGTAGAGACAGAGTTTTACTTTATCGCCCTCAGTAGAGTGCTGTGGCATCACACAGCTCACAGCAACCTCCAACTCCTGGGCTTAGGTGATTCTCCTGCCTCTGCCTCCCAATAGCTGGGCCTACGGGCACCCGCAAAAAAGCCCAGCCTATCGTTCTTTTCTCTTAAAAGGAAGTCAGAAATATTTTATTAAAGTTTTTAAAAATAATGAGTTTGTTGAGTACTGATAAAAGAAAAATTATGACTTCTGGACAACTGTCAATTAAAGATGATTAAAAACTATATAAAAACCAGAGATGGGCCTGTTTACTAATCTTAGCCATTACTTAATAATATGATGTGTGAGAAGCCAATAATGTATAGCATACCTGGTGAACCTGAATTTCCACTTTAAGAGCCTCCTGTAGAGTCTGCAACTCCATCCTCTACCTTCTCCACTTTCTCCGTCTGCTAATTCTAAAGTTTCTTCAGCCTCCGTTTATGATAACAAACTCCTTTTCTCACTGCAGCTGCAGAGATCATAAAATGTTTTGGATCATTATATTAGGAATAAAGAAAATACTTAACGTTAAATAAAATAAACTATGTTAATAAGAAAAAAAAAATTGATTCTCCTGGCTATTTTTTTTTTGGTTGCAGTTTGGCCAGGGCCGGGTTTGAACCTGCCACCCTCGGTATATAAGGCCGGCGCCCTACTCACTGAACCACAGGTGCCGCCCCTAAAAAATCTGATTCTCTAACAAAGGGCAAGAAATTTCCCAGAATTTTTTTCCCTAGGACATTTCAGTACCAAACTTTCTGGATTTCATTCTGTGAGCATTCCTCTCCAGAATACTTCAAATAATTAGGAAATTCTAAACAAAAACAAAAAAAGGGTTAATCTGGTCATGGAAACCTGTAAGCACCATGTTACACATTACATGGTGAGGATACAGAGCCTAAGGAGACCACTTCTGCTCTAGGTAAAAATCTAACAGGGGAGAGTATCACCTCTGTCCTTAAAAGAGACACCTAACAACAGGGTCATATACTTCCAAACATCACACGAGAGTGGACTGGAGAGTTCAGGGTCTCTCAGAGGTTAAAGAATGCCAGTTACTTTTCTTTGGATGGGCTCTCACTTATTTAAAAAATAAACTCAAAACTGGAAACTCTGTTATAACTTAAACATTTTCACTTAACAAATTAATACTTATAGACAAATATAATGCAAACTCTGCTACCCACAGTTATGACAGGGATATTAAAAAAAGTCTCTGTCATGCATAACATATGAGATGGTCTAGTAGTGAAATACCTTTCCAGATTTACAATGAATATCATCTCCTTTTCAAACCTGCCAGCCATTTCTTTGACTATACATACATATAACTGCAGATGGAGACGATGTCAAAAGTTTAAATTTGTGAATGTGAATGTGACGCCCTATCTGACCTCTTATCCTTCTCTGCTCATCACTACTACAATTTAAATTAACTCAGCAGCTAATTTCTCCTATTATTTCCTTTTTCCTTGAATGTGGCCTTAGACATGATTTTGGGTCCTCTGCCAAAGCAAAAGTCTTTTTTTGTTTGAATAAATTTAAACTTTACTTCAAATTTCTTTTCTTCTTTCAACCTATAAAGCTTGTATGCTAGAGCAACTTTTCAGTGTTCATAAAAATTGAGGAAGAGAACAATCAGGGGGCTAGAAGAACCACTATTCCTTAAATTAATAAAATGAAATTCATGATCTTCACACTTTCAAAAATTATTTACCTATAAAGTCTATATTCAACTTTAGTTTTCTAAAAGTACTTTGAAAACTGATTTAATAGCATTAATGGAATCATTAACTACAGAATGTATGTGGCATTCTTATGAATATGAATTTTCATTTTATTTGCTTATTCTCACTAGGCCTAAAACAAATTAGTGGAAATCTCCCCCTTAGGACTTATGTATTATGTAATATAGTATCAAAATACTGTAACCTAAAAAAAGAATAAATTCCAAAAGTACAAAATTCCTTCAAGTTTATTTCTGGGGAAGCTAGGAAAAGTTTACTGTATAATCATATTGTTAACCAAAAAGTTTCATAAGGCAGTATTTTTAGGGAAGATAATTTGGGAAAGGAGACATTCTGATGAACAAATCTAGAAACTTTAGCTACTTACTATCTTTTTAAAAAAGTTTGACACTACAATCAGTCAACCAATATCAGAATCATTAAGTTACTGGCTTAGAACAAGATTTTTGATTCCTTATAATTTTTACATAATCAAAAATCACCTTCAGGCTCGGCGCCTGTGGCTCAATGGGCTAAGGTGCCAGCCACGCACACCTGAGCTGGTGGGTTCGAATCCAGCCTGGGCTCGCCAAACAACAACGACGGCTGCAACCAAAAAATGGCCGGGCGTTGTGGCGGGCGCCTATAGTCCCAGCTACTTGGGAGGCGAAGGCAAGAGACTTGCTTGAGCCCAGGAATTAGAGGTTGCTGTGAGCTATGATACCACGGCACTCTACCCAGAGTGACAGCTTGAGGCTCTGTCTCAAAAAAAAAAAAAAAAAAAAATCACCTTCAAGTTGAAGAAGCATTTTTGAAAACAGAAGGGCTGTATTTTATTCTACCCATAGTTACAATGTAACACCATAGTTCAACTCATCACATAAACTCTGGAAACAAACAGCAGATTAAAAACATGGAGAATTTAACATACACCACAAAGGGTAAATACAGTGTATACAGTAGGAGTTCTTTCAAATTAATAACAAAAATCCATAAAAAAGCAATTTTCAGAATAAGAATCACCAACAAACATGAAAAACTTCCATCTTCAATACAGACTTAGAAATCTAATTTTTAAGGAGTTTTATCTATCAATCTGAAGTTTTGTAAAAATAATACTTGAACTGTCAGAATTTGTGTCAGGTGACATTTCATAATTTGCTGATGGTTATCTCTAGGTGGTAGCACTAACTTACTTTCTTCTTTTGGGGTATTTATATTTCAAACTTTTCCATAAAAAATGTACTTTTTTTTAAACAAGAAAAATTAACAAAGTATTGATAGATAAAGCATCAGAAAATTTTATTCTCTGGCTCGGCGCCTGTGGCTCAACGGGCTAAGGCGCCAGCCACGTACACCTGAGCTGACGGGTTCGAATCCAGCCCGGGCCCACCAAACAACAATGACGGCTGCAACCAAAAAACAGCCAGGCGTTGTGGCGGGCGCCTGTAGTCCCAGCTACTTGGGAGGCGGAGGCAGGAGACTCGCTTGAGCCCAGGAATTGGAGGTTGCTGTGAGCTGTGATGCCACAGCACTCTATCCAGGGTGACAGCTTGAGGCTCTGTTTCAAAAAAAATAAATAAATAAAAAATTATACTAGGTACTACTTGAATACTTAGAATATAATACTACATAGCATATTCTAAGTTATGAAGCATAATAATAAAGTGAGCACCCTAACTAAAACCTGGAATGTTACCAATACCATTTAACCCCCCAACCCTCTGGTTCCTCTGTCTCCCAGAGGCACCCACCACCCTAAATGTGATAGCTATCATCTCCTTTCATTCATTCATTTATATTGAGATATGTAAGTCACATTCAATAAAATTAAAAATGTTAATTTTTAACAACTCAGCGGTTTTTAGTATATTCATAAAGTTGTGCAACCATCGCCTCTGTCTAATTCTAAAGCACTTTTGTCACCCCAGAAAGAAACCCCAGATTTATTAGCAGTCCCTCCCTGTTCCCTTTCCACAGCCCCTGTCTCTCTGGATGGGCCTATTCTGGATGTTTCACGTAAACGGAATTGTAGGAGATTATGCCCTTTTACAACTAGCTTTTTCCACTTAGCATGTTTTTACAGTTTATCCATGTCGTGGCACGTGTCAGCACCTCATTCCTTTTCGTTGCTCGATAATATTCTGTTGTACGGACATAGCACGTTTTGTTTTTCCGGTCTTCAGTGGATGGACACTGGAGTTGTATGCACTCCCTAACTTTGGTTAAACTAGTTTTGCTACATGCGATGAATCTCTGAACAACACATCATTTTGCTTTACTTGATTTTGAGCTTTATTAAAGTGATAATTATCCATTTAAGAAGTCAGACAGCATCAGAAGGGCCATCTCCTGTGCTGTGGAGGGAGGTGGCTTTAACTTGTAGAGTTGAACTTGCATGTGCCCTAGGACTTGCGGCCCCACTGCTTGGGTGTGTACCCTGGAGGTGACCCAGGGACATGCACAAGGTGTTCACAGCAGCCCCTAAGTAGGAGCACGTACAATGCCCCTGGCAGATGGATGGGTAACTAGGTCAAGGTGCACAGTGGCGGGCGATAGAACACCAAAAAAGAAAGAAAAAAAAAAAACAGCAGCAGAATGTCACGGAGGACAGCATCCAGTGGGATACCCTGTTACAAAACTCACACTGCCCCTCTGACAGCCAGTTGTGGTTTTGGGTGGCCTCCTGGGATCCTTAGTGTCTAGAGAAGAGTTTAGGTGCTAGGCGAGGGCTGTTTGGGTGTTCAGTGGGGAATGAGACTCAACTAATCTCCCCAGGGGCTCTCTGCCTACTGGGGGACACTGAGGCAAGGCCAGGAGTAGCTGCTGTGTAAGGAGTCCCAAGCCCCCATGCCTAGGGCCCACGTTGTCTCCCTGAGCCTCTACAGCAGCCCCCTGTATCATAACCACCTCACCTGGACGGATGAGCAGACTCAGGCCCAGAGAAGTGGAGTCACCTCCCTAAGGTCAAACAGCTTCTCAGCAGAGGAGGCTTTGTCCGACCAACCTCTGCTCCTCACTAATTTGCTCTGGCACCTCCCTGTGTGGGCTTCTTGTGGACAGTGGCGGTGTCTTATCCCCAGCTGTGTCCCATGAGCCTGCCCAGAGACTGGGATATGACTGGGCACACACTGAGGAGGTCACAGAAGGCTGCATGGAGGAGGAGCTTGAGGAGCAAGTAGAAGTTGGGTGTGTTCTGGCAAGATGGCAGTAAGCAGGGGTCACTAAGCTGTCGATCCTGTCGAACCCATGCAGCTTGGGAATAACTACAGTGGGATGGGCGTGTGGCTAGAAGTTACCCCCAGTCTTTGCCCAGTGAGGTCAGTGCTTTGGGTAATTATATCCACATCTTTATGCGGGCTCTTGGCTCTTTGATTCACTACCTGGGTGACCTCAGGAAAATTATCCACTGACCTGTGCCTTAGTTTCCTCAACTCCATGGTATGAGGTAGTGATGGTAATTATTGTACCTTCCTTACAGAGTTGTAGTAAGGTTTGAAAATGTCAGTTCATAAAAGGGTGCACAATACACCAGTTGTGGGCCTCTGGCTTCTCTTCCTCAGAGTGACGGGATCAGCCAGCTCTTCTCCTGCTGGAGTGTCAGCCAGGTGGTTTGCTGTTCTGGGCCAGGCAGGCTGATCTTGGCTAGGTTCACTGGTGCTTCTGCAGTGCACAGGGAGATCAGCTGGGGCAGGCTGGCTGGCCTAGGCCAGCCAAGTTCACGTGTCTCAGACTGGTTTCCTGGGACACGTGGCCCACGTGCTCTTTCATCCCCAGCAGGTGAGCCCAGGCTTATTCATGTGATACCTGGGCCAGAAGTGCTGAAGGCCTCTTGAGATCTGAGTGGAACGGCCCTCAGTTCTCAGAACAGAAAATAATAGATGCTTGGGCCAGATGCAGTGGCTCACAACCTGTTATCCCAGCACTCTGGGCGGCCCAGGTGGGTGGATCACCTGAGCTCATGGATTCGAGACCAGTGTGAGCCAGAGTGAGATCTCATCTCTAAAAATAGCCGGACATTGTGGTGGGTGCCTGTCGTCCCAGCTACTTGGGAGGCTGAGGCAAGAGAATCGCTTGAGCCCAGGAGTCTGAGGTTGTTGTGAGCTATGACGCCATGGTACTCTACCAAGGGTGACATAGTAGGACTCTGTCTCAAAAAAAAAAAAAAAATAGTACCCATAGCACAGTGGTTACGGTGCCAGCCACATCCATCAAGGCTGGCAGATTCAAAACCTTCCCGGGCCAGCTAAAGAACAATGACAACTGCAACAAAAAATAGTCAGGAGTTGTGGCAGGCGCCTGTAGTCCCAGCTACTTGGGAGACTGAGGCAAGAGAATCACTGAAGCCCAAGAGTGTGAGGTTGCTGTGAACTGTGACACAATGGCACTCTACCCAGGGCAACATAGTGAGACTCTGTCTCAAAAAAAAAGAAAAGAAAAGAAAAGAAATTTGTTGATTGACTGACTGACAGCACAGATTGGGGTCCCTAGAGACAGAGGGCCGCAGTCTAGGACATCCAGGCTTTGCGTGCTGGAGGTTTTCAGAGGAAGGAGACGGGGTTCTGGTGGGGAGAGAGAGGCCCTCCACTCTTTCAAGGCCTAGGTGGGGGTCCTCGGGGCAGAAGGCAGCCGTCCCCTTCCCCCGCCCTGCCCACCTGCCCTCCCCACAGCTCATCTACATGCACTGGATGAACACGGTGGTGAACTACTGCGGCCCCTTTGAGTATGAGGTTGGCTACTGCGAGAAACTCAAGAGCTTCCTGGAGGCCAACCTGGTGTGGATGGAGGAAGAGATGGAGCGGGACGCGGGCTCTGCCTACTGGCACCAGGTGGGTCCGGCTGCTACACTCGACAGGGCTAGTGAGGAGGTCAGGTTACGACCAAGGTGGCTGGGCCTCCCCTGGGCCAGGAGTCCTGTCTCCTGTGCTCCTGGCCAGTCCTGTATCCACTATTATCTCTGTCCCTCCTAGCTAACCTGCCACTTGTCCTTCTTTCCAGTGTCCACCTGTCTGTCCGCCCCCATTGTCTTCATTCCCCAGCTCTCCCCAGTTGTCTGGTCCCCTCATGTCTGTTGCTCCATCACATCTGCTCTGTCTCGCCCGGTCTTCGGTCTTCTCGGGGCTGCTTAGTGCTCCTGGGATGAAGCCCATGCTGGGATGAGCCTGTGGCCTCAGCAGCTCCCTCCACCTCTCCCTCCCTCGCTTCATCTCCCACTTACCCCCTCGCTCTCTCTTCTCCTGCCTCCCTGACCTTCCAGTGCCTTGTGTGAGATAACTCCCCTCCTGCCTCAGCAGGGCCTTTGCACACCTGCTCCTGCTGCCAGGAACACTCCTCTTCCCCCATTCCCTGGCTGACTCTCCACATCCCTCACCTCAGCGTCCTACCCCTGCATTTCTTGGTAGCATTGAAAGGAGAAACTCTAGGGAGGAATTCAGGGTCTTATCTTTTCAACTCAACTCTGAGCCCCATGAGGAAAAGGCAAGGACCATGTCTGCTTTGTTCACTGCAATGTCCCCATGTCTGGTACATAGTAGGTGCTTTCCAAATAAAACCTGTTCAGTGTTTATAGATAAAGGAATGAATCCATCTTGTCCTGTTTATCCATCTCATGCCCGCAGCTGGACACCTGTTTCTCCCTCCCATTCATGTAGGTGATAGCTTCTCTCTATCCTTCCTTCTCCTACGTATTTAACCTGGCAACTACCCATCCGTCTGTCTGTCCTGCCTGTCTGCCCATCCATCCACCTGTTTATCTTCTTGCAAATATTTACTAAGTGCCTAGTGTGTGCCCAGCACAGGCCAAGGCCTTGTGAAGGACTCAGGGCTGATGCTCCGTGGGTACATGGTGTTGAGACAAAGCAGTGACAGTGGGGAGAAGGCAGATGCCTGAGGCAGGTTCCCGAGGCCGCTGCTCAGCCAGGAACTAAAGGCAGAATGAGAAGCAGTTGGTAAGGGGCCAGGCCAATCTGGGAGGCTCCCTGGAGGAGATGGCCTTTGAATTGGTCTCTCAAACCAAAGAGTGGGGACGATTTGGGGTCAATATAGGGTGAGGATATAGAGTTTACTTATTGAAAGCAAGAAAGTGCTCCGGACAGAGGGGTGGGTGGTGGTTGGAGGCATCAGGTCTGGCTGGAGCCTGCAGGGTGCCCCTGTGGGTCTCTTGCTCTGTCTGAGCCCCTAGACCAGAGCCTGTCCCATTGAAGGAGAAGGCCTGAGCCTGGGGTAGAGGCCTCACCCTCCCTCTGCCCCTGTTCCCTCCCCTAGGTGCGGCTCACCCTCCTGCAGCTGAAAGGCCTGGAAGATAGCTATGAAGGCCGTGTGAACTTCCCACCTGGGAAATTTACCATCAAACCCTTGGGGTTCCTGTAAGTGCCATCCCCAGAGTGGACAGGGTGGGGGAAAAGGCCACACACCTCATAGTAGGCAGACCTGGGTTCCAGTACCAGCTTTGCCACTTCCTAGTCACATGGCCTTGGACCAGTCAGCTAGCCTCTGAGCCTCAGCCTTCTCCTCTATGAAATGGGTATGTAATGGCACCCATAGCAGGTGCAGTAACCCTTTGCTGCCCTGACCCGCCTCAGCCTGCTGCAGATCTCTGGGGACCTGGAAGACCTAGAGCCAGCCCTGAATAAGACAAAGACCAAGGCTTCCTTGGGATCAGGCTCCTGCTCCGCCCTCATCAAGCTGCTACCTGGCCAGAGTGACCTCCTGGTTGCCCACAACACCTGGAACAACTACCAGCACATGCTGCGCATCATCAAGAAGTACTCGTTCCAGTTCCGGGAAGGTCCCCAGGGTAGGCAGGTGTGGGGGACACACAGGTGGAGATGGAGTCCTGAAGGGGGGCCTTGGGAGCTGCATCCCTCACTCCTTACATACAGAAGTCCCTATAGGGCCCTTCCAAGGGTTCATTTGTTTTTAGCATATTTATTTCCTTTCAAGTTTTTATTTTACAAGGCGTATCAGTTAGCTATCGCTATATAACCAATCACGCCAACCTCTAAAACAACAAAAGCTTAAAACAACAAGCATTTATTTTTTGCTCCTGGGTTCATGGGTCAGCTGGGTGGTTTGCTGTTCAGGGCCAGGCCAGGCTGATGTTGGCTGGGCTCCCAGTGTGCTGGCAGGTCAGCTGGGGCCCAGGACGGCCTCATTCACATGCCTGATCTTTTATCCCTAGCAGGTGAGCCCAGTCTTGTTCATATGGCGTTTGTGCAGGGGGGTGCAGAAGGCCTCTTGAGGCCTGGTTGAAACTGGCACAGCATTCTGTTACCCAAAGCAAGTCAAGTGGCCAGCCCAGATTCAAGAGGTAGGGGAGCAGACCCCACCATGTGATGGGAGGAACTGCCAAGTCACAGTGCACAAGGCATGGGTGGATACAGGCACAGGAAGAATTGTAGCCATTTTTGCAATCAACCAACTGCTCTAGGAAGGCACAAATGCATTCTTCTGTCACATGTGAAACCTTTGCCAAGCCCCTCAGGGAGCTGCACCCCCATTCCGGGCCCCAGCATCTACCCGAGGGGTACGGCTGCCAGATGACAGAGTGCCTCCTTCTTGGCCAGATGTAAGCACCAGTGATGCCAGGAGGTGGAGAGGAGGTGTAGACACATACACCCTTATTCACTATTCCTGGAGGGCAAGTTGGCACGGCCACTTATTTTTTTGCAGTTTTTTTGGCTGGGGCCAGGTTTGAACTGCCACCTCCAGTATATGGGGCTTGCGCCCTACTCCTTGAGCCACAGGTGACACCCTCTGCCACTTTTAAGAGGAGTCCAGCCAGAATCTACAAAAATTCAAAATCCGACACTCCACTGATCCAGCAATTCTCAGACTCAAATCTGTCCCTAGAGGGACGTTTCAGTTCCTACACAGGGGAACCACTCTCACAGTGGTCAGGTAACAGCTTAGTGGCCATTATTTATGTATTTATTATTTTTTCATTCTTTTTTTCTATTTCAGATTAATACAAGGGTACAAACTATAAGGTTATATAATTTACACATGACAGGTAATGTCCATTCATTTAAGTAAATTCAAAATCGATGTTTATCTGGGAAAAGTGTACAAATCATAAATGGACAACTTGAATTTTTTTGCTCAGCAAACACTTGAATGTATAGTGTCCAGCTGGAGAAATGGAACATCCTCAGCCCCTGAAGCTTCTCTTCTATTGCCCCCAAGCATTGCCCCCACCCCAGTGTAACCTCTGTCCTTATTTCTCACAGCATAGACAAGGTTTGCCTGTTTTTGAATTTGTTGAATGAATGGAGTCAGAACGGGATGTGCTTATTCGTGTCTGGCTTCCATTCCAAACGGCTGTGGGATTAACCCCCTATTACTGTGTGTAGTTGTAGATCTTTCCTTCTCATTACCATGTATCTATTCGATTTTTATTATATCTTTTTAAAAAGATGTAAGTCTTACACATATGTTACAGAACACTGGGAAATCCACCAAAATGCACATACAACGAAAATCGCTCGGGTACTCTTTTCTCTCTTGCAAGAGAAAACTTCTGCAAATGTTTGGTTATGTTTTCTTTTAGGCTTTTAAAAACTGTACCTCCATTTTCTGTTTCATTTAATTTATCTTTATTACATGAGTAACACATAAGTATATTCTCACTGCAACAGATTCCAGCCACGTAGATGAAGAAGCGCATCTCCCTAGATCTATTGCCGTGTTGGTTTGGATCCGTCTAGACTTTTTGAGTGCATTTATTTTATTTTAGAGATTGCGCCTCACTATATTGCCCAGGCGGGTCTCAAACTCTTGGACTCAAGTGATCCTCCCATTTTAGCCTCCTGTGTAGCTGCAACTATAGGTGTGAGCCACTATACCTAGCCTTGGATGCATTTATATGTATATGTGTGTGTGTGTGTGTGTGTATACTTTTTAATAAAATTAATAGGCCGGGCGTGGTGGCTCATGCCTGTAATCCTAGCACTCCGGGAGGCTGAGGCAGGTGGATTGCCTAAACGAGTTCGAGACCAGCCTGAGCCAGAGTGAGACCTCGTCTCTAAAAATAGCTGGACATTGAGGCGGGCACCTGTAGTTCTAGCTACTCGGGAGGCTGAGGCAAGAGAATCGCTTGAGCCAAGAGTTTGAAGTTGCTGTGAGCTATGACACCATAGCACTCTACCAAGGGTGGCAAAGTGAGACTCTGTCTCAAAAAAAAAATAATAGGCTCGGTACTTGTGACTCAAGCGGCTAAGGCTCCAGCCACATACACCTGAGCTGGCGGGTTCGAATCCAGCCCGGGCTCACCAAACGACGACAGCTGCAACCAAAAAATAGCCAGGCATTGTGACCGGCACCTGTAGACCCAGCTACTTGGGAGGTGGAAGCAGGAGAATCGCTTGAGCCCAGGAGTTGGAGATTGCTGTGAGCTATGATGCCACGGCACTCTACCCAGGGCGACAGCTTGAGGCTCTATCTCAAAAAAAAAAAAAAAAAAAAAGTATATATATACATATATAATAATAAAAATAAAATTAATGGATTTTAGTTTTGAGAAAAGTTAGGTTTATAGGTACATTGAACAGATGCATGTAGATGTATAGAGAATTCCTATTTATGTATCTATTTATCTTTATTCATCTGTTTGTTTATCTATTTATTCATTTATTTAAAAACAAGATCCTGCTATGTTGCCCAAGCTAATTTTGAAGTCTTGGCCTCAAGCAGTCCTACCTCAGCCTCCCTGAGTGAACCAGTTTTTATTTTTATACACACACACTACATGTCAAATGACCTCATTTGCTAAATGACAGGATCGAGTGGGGGCTTCCCCCAAGGCCTGCCTGCTCCCCATCTGGAGACCCACGTCTTGCTGGGTGGGGCTTAGGGGCCTCACGGAACCTGTCTGATCTGCACCCTGGGCTCACTCTCCTCCCACAGAAGACAGCCTCTTGGTTCCCGGCAACAAGGTGGTCTTCTCGTCCTACCCGGGCACCATCTTCTCCTGTGATGACTTCTACATCCTGGGCAGCGGGCTGGTGAGTTCCCTGTCCTGTCTTCCTCTGTCCCTGGAGATGTTTCTCTCCCTGCATTGCTGGACCAGCGTTGACTGGGCTGTAGTCTGTTGCTGGGCGCTGGGCAGGAGCTGGGGGCACAGTGGAGGAAAAAAGTGGATGCAGTTTTCACCTGCCATCCTGGGCCCAGGCTCATCCTTCCCCTGCCCTGGGACTTGGACCACCACAAAGACCTTCAAGGGTCTGCTGAAATGCAGATTCCCAGTTCGCACATGGGGCCTCTAAAACCTACAGCTGTCCTGGGGCTGTGCATTGTATCACTGATCTGGGGACCTTTGGGGACATCCTTGACCTCAGTGGCCTCATTTTGTTTTTGTGTATTCAGGATAAATCTCCCTTCTCTCTCCCTGCCTTCCATCCTGCTTTCCCTAGAATCCGCTGATCTGGCCAGGTTTTCTGAATAGAGGTTGTTTACAATATGTTGTCTTTATCGTTTTTCCTGGCTGGGGTCCAAGCTCCTTTAGAAATCTGTTCCTGGCACCCCCAGCCAAAGCAGCGAGCCCCGTGATCTCCAGGGCAACGCTGCAAGGGAGAAAAACATCACTTTAAAAAATGCCCTTGGGAGAGGGCCAGCTCCCTGTGGGTCTCGGAGGGAAGGGACTCTTCTAGTCTGTACTATTCCTTTTTCCTTTCTTTCTTTAAGATAGGTTTTCACTCTGTTGCTCAGACTGGAGTGCAGTGTTGTGATCATAGCTCACTGAAATCTCAAATTCCGGGGCTCAAGCAATCCTTCTGCTTCAGCCTTCCAGGATGCTAGGACCGTAGTAGGCATGTGCCACCATACCTAGGTAATTTTTATTGTTTCTGTAGAAATAGGGTACTTGCTATGTTGCCCAAGCTGGTCTTCAACTGGCCTCAAGTGATCTGCCCACCTGGGCCTCCCAGAGTGCTGGCCTCTTTTTTCTAAGTGTGGAACAAGACATGAGAGGGTCAGGCAGTGGGTGAAGGACCCCTGCACTGTGGCCCGGGTTGGGAAAGGGAGTGAGGCAGTTGGAGTTTCATCCAGTTACCTGGAAAGGGTCAGGGCAGGAAACTTCTCTTCCCTCCAGGTCCCTAACTGTTTTGTGCCGTGTACCCCTTTGGCAATCTGGGAGATGAGTGACCGCCTTCTCAGAACAGAGTTTATAAATGCAAAAGCTGAAATACATAGGATTATACAAGAAACCAGTTACACTGAAATGTCATTATCATAATAATATGATATAAATAAACTTTAAATGTATATGTGCTACTTTATTAACACATTATATAGTAGCAGCAAATGTGGTAACTACCATAAATTGGAAGTAGAAAGAAGCATAAATGATATTTTGAAATACACACAGCCCTGTAGTCTGGTGGGAAAACACCTTTGGTTTCTATTAGTGACAGTCTCTGGTACTGCTAATGCTGTGTGGTATGCTGCCCATGTTAGCAGTGGAAGGAAATACTCGATTTCAGTTTGATGTTAGTGCAAATAACGATGTGACTTTTTTTCCATCCAAGTTTATAGACTCCCTGAGTCCTGCCCCAGGTTAAAGACTTAAGTGCCTGGAGGCTTTTGAGGCTGTGCTGGTCTGATCCTGCCAATGGCTTTTGATGTGAAGAGAAGCTAATTTAGATACAAGGTACAGGAAGTAGAAGAAACTGTTCGAACCCGGGCATGATTATTGAAAGGCTTGCTTTCTAAGTGTCCTCTTTAAAAAAAAAAATCACACTTACGCATGCTGCTCTCTCTTAGCTGTTTTCAGCTTCTTTGTATAAAAAAGGAGGAAACAGGATAATAAACATCCTGCCACAGAGCAGGGAACAAACACTGATTTAAGAGTTGGAAGTTTGGGATTGAATCTTGTCCCTTTCCACATAGCAGCTGTGAACTCTGGCAAGTTTTTTGACTTCTTCCCATCTCAGTTTACCTGTCAGTCAGAAGGGACCTCAGTATTTGTGCTCTGTTTTTCCCAGAAGGGTTATAAAAGCTAATTGAGATTGTGTTTGTGCAAACTCTTCCTACGCTAGGAAAACCAAACTGGTTACGTATATAAGGATGGCTGGCATTGTTATTTGAAGCTAATTGTGCCTAGTGGACACATTTTTTATTTTTGAGACAGAGTGTCACTTTGTGCCCTGGGTGGAGTGCCATGGTATCGAAGCTCACAGGAACCTCAACTCCTGGGCTCAAGCGATCCTCCTGCTCAGCCTTCCGAGCAGCTGGGACTACAGGCGCCCACCACAAGGCCTGGTTATTTTTTCTATGTTTAGTAGAGATGGCGTCTCACTCTTGTTCAGGCTGGTCTTGAACTTCTGAGCTCAAGGGAGCTCAGAGTGCTGGGATTACAGGTGTGAGCCGCTGTGCCCAGCCCTGGCGCACATCTTTTTAAATCAGACCAGTGATTCTCCACCAGGTATAGGGATCAGTGTACATCCATGGGAAAGCATGCTAGCATTTCTGGAGGCACAGAGATTCAGAATATTGGACAATTTTATATTTAGAACCTCTATATTCCTAATTCATACTAGAGAAAATAAAATTCCACAAAGTTGTCTTGGCTATTAACATGAGTTTTGTTGTTCTTAACAAACAAGGCTTTATTTATAAAGTATGCTGAAGATAGACAAGGGGTGCAGGAGGAGATGGAGAAGGCGGAAGAGGAATTGTAGGCGCTGGGGGGGGGTCTCATCTGCTCCAAGACTAGAGGAGACAGGACAGGGCCTCTTCCTCCTGTTGCGGAGTCTCAGGGCCCTGGTCGCAGGGTCTGCCGGGGGGACAGCATGAAGCCACCTGACTCCCTGCAGAAGCACAGGGAAGGACTGGGCTGGGTCTTTCCAAGGAAACTGTTGGCCAACTTGTACCACTTACAGCTGCCTCAGGGGCTGTTCCCTGGGCAGAGCTGGATAGAGGCTTGACCCTGAACCCCTCAGTGCTGATCCAAGGAACCAGTGAGGAACATGGGCCTAAACTGGGATATGAGTTTAAAAAAAAAACTATTCAGTAATCAACTTAGAAGCCATGACTGATGCAGCACTGCCTCTTGGTGACAGGGTGCCCAGATTGTGCAGTACCCCCTTGACTCCCCCAGGTAACTCTGGAAACCACCATTGGCAACAAGAACCCGGTCCTATGGAAGTACGTGCAGCCCAGGGGCTGTGTGTTAGAGTGGGTGCGCAATGTCGTGGCCAACCGTCTGGCCTTGGACGGGGCTACCTGGGCAGACGTCTTCAAGAGGTTCAACAGTGGCACGTGAGTGGGCTCCTGGCCCTGTGCAATAAACCAACCTTCCCCTTAACACTCGGGTCCTAGGGGACCCAAAGTGGCCCCAGGGCCACAGCCCCTACACCCTCTGCAGAGCCCTCTCATGGATCTTCACCTGAGTGGAAGGAGTCCTCATGGCCCCTCCCTCATTTTATACATGAGGAAACTGGAGCTCTGGGAGCAAAAGATTTGCGCTCCTCGTGCACGCTGCTCAGTCCAGGAAGGGGCTCCCTGGAAGCGAGACAGGAAGAGAAGTTGGAACTCGAGGGCTCTGTGCATACTGGGGTGGGTGGGTGGCAGTACCTGTGAGCCAGAGACATTTGGGTTGTGCAGGATCTTGGAAGGTCTGTCAGAGGAACTGACCTTTGTCCTGATAAGCACTAGGGTTCCATAGCATTTTGTGGAATAGGCCAGCAGCATTACGAGAGAGGGGTTTGCGGGTATCTGGCCAAGCTGCAGTGTCGGGGTGACAGTTGAATGGCTGGATACCCCCAACCCCACTGCCCCTGTGGGATTGTGTGGGGCTTTGGGGGTCAGGGAGGCTGGCGCAGTGGTTCCAGGCTCTGTTCAGTCCTGGTTCCTTGGGCATGGCAGGTACAACAACCAGTGGATGATTGTGGACTACAAGGCATTTATTCCCGGCGGGCCCAGCCCAGGGAGCAAGGTGCTCACCATCCTGGAGCAGATCCCGTGAGTACCCTGGGAAGGAGTGGCAGGGTGCTCTGGGCAGAAGGAACCATCTAGGCAAAGGCCTGGGGCCGGGCTGGGACTGTGTGGAAAGGAAGAAGGAATCTAAGGGAAGAGAGTCTAGGAGAGAAAGCCGTACTTGGCTAGAGCTGAAGGTTCAGGACATAATCAATACCTCAGATAGACATTTGGGCTCCGTGATCACCATTTAGGAGCTCAAGCTCCTACAATGGTGTGCATTCCTTATATGATCATTCCGGTTCTGCTCTGGGTCTACAAAAAAATTCCTGGAGCCATACGTATACCCTCTGATTTCCCCTTTTCTTAGTCGTATATGGCCTAGAAAAGCTGTACAGTAATCCAATGATAAAAATAAAGGCAAAGTAGACTGTAAGGGTGGAGACATAAATGGATTACCAACAAGAGGAGCAGCAGAAATCTCTGATAAAAAGAAAGACCAAAGTGATTTTCCCAAAGGATTTCATCACTTTTAAAATGGACCTGACGATATAAAGCACCTTCTTTGTGATTGTCTCTGACCATTTTCACTGAGACCAGAATTCTGGGTAGATAGATTAGGTATTTACCTGATACGAATCAGGGAAATACATACTGATATTTGAAATGTAGTTAGCTATATTTAATGACCTCATTCCTGAGTTCCTTTTTCATTAATGTAGCATTCATTTATTTCTACTATTGCTGCTTTAATAATATGAATAAATAGAAGATCTGTGCCAGCAAAAAAAAAAATACCTCAGACAATGGGGAGCCATCAGGGGTTCTTGCACAGGGCAGTGCTCATGGTAGCCCCATTTCTGACCGCCTCTGCCCCATTTCTTCTGGGTGCCAGGGGCCTGGTGGTGGTGGCAGACAAGACCTCGGAACTCTACCAGAAGACCTACTGGGCCAGCTACAACATACCGTATGTGCCCTCTCTGCCCCGCCCCTGTCAGCCTCACCCCTTGCTCAACTCTTTGTGGGTGAAGGTTTCTTCCCAGGTGATATTGTTTTTTGTTTTTTTTTGAGACAGAGTCTCACTATGTTGCCCTTGGTAGAGTGCCGTGGCATCACAGCTCACAGCAATCTTAAACTCTCGGGCTTAAGCAATTCTCTTGCCTCAGCCTCCCAAGTAGCTGGGACTACAGGTGCCTGCCACAATGCCCAGCTAGTTTTTTGTTGTAGTTGTTTAGCTGGCCTGGGCTGGATATGAACCCGCCACCCTCAGTGTATGTGGCGGTTGCTGTAACCACTGTGCTATGGGCGCTGAGCCCCCAGGTGATATTGTTAAACTCATAGAGCACATAAACCCCATCCTGTCCCCTCCTCTAGCCTGGAAAACCCTGAGAGTTTTGTGGTATAGTTATGTGGCTTACGTTAGCATTTACGTGACTTCCCAGTTCCTGCACCCACAACAGCGTCGTGGTTGCACTCAGGAACTGACCCCTGCCAAGGTCTCCAGCTGGATCTTGGGGCCCCACTGGCTTTACCTGAGTTATCTCATTTGAGCCTCATGACTACTACATACGGTAACTTATATCCTGTTCCCATTTCACAGATGATGAAACTGAGGCCCTCAAAAGAGTATCTAACTTTCCCAAGGTTCCCCTGCTGGTAAATGGTGAAGCCAGAGTTTGAACCCATGTCTTGGGATCCCAGAGCCCAAACACAGTCATCCCCAGCACAAACAAAAGATGTTATTCCTGTTCTCCTGATAGTCTTAGTTGTTAGTGACAATGTGACAACAGCAGGATGAGGCTGTTCTTGTCCCCGGCAGGTCCTTCGAGACTGTGTTCAATGCCAGTGGACTGCAGGCCCTGGTGGCCCAGTATGGGGACTGGTTTTCTTACGATGGGAGCCCCCGGGCCCAGATCTTCCGGCGGAACCAGTCTCTGGTACACGACATGGACTCCATGATCCAGCTAATGAGGTAGGTGACGGCTGGGTGGCAGGCGGTAGAGGGTGAGCCCAGAGCCATGCAGAACTGTATCTGTGCACTTTACTGTACCAACCTACTCAGACCTCACAGCCAGCCCTGGGGGCTCAGCAGGGAGTGGTCGATGTTTGACATCAGTGCAGCAGCAGCCACCCTCATGTCACAGGGAGGGCGCTGAACATCTGTCGCACAACCACCTGTGCTGGGCTCTGTGCTTGGTGCTGGGGCGACAGGCACAAAACCTGTTCTCTACTGTCCTGGGGAGCATCCTGCCTCTGGGAGGTAAAGAAACTCACCACGAGTGCACACTAGTGTAGATACTCAGGACACACAAGCAAGGGACATGTGGGTGCCTCACCTGGTTTGGGTGGGAGGCAGAGAGGCTTCCCTGAGGAAGGGGTACTGGAGCAGAGAGCTGAGTGATAGGTGGGTAACTAGACTAGGGGTGATGACCCCAGGCAAAGAAGCTGGCACAATTGACAGCTGGGGAATCAAAGGCCAGTGGCTGTGGCTTGGGGCTGCCACCATGAGGCATTGGCCCCATCCTTGGCCTCTCCTTCCCAGTGTGGCAGTTGTTTCCTCTTCTCCCCCACCCAGGTACAATGATTTCCTCCACGACCCACTGTCACTGTGCCAGGCCTGCGACCCTCAGCCCAATGGGGAGAATGCCATCTCAGCCCGCTCCGACCTCAACCCGGCCAACGGCTCCTACCCTTTCTCAGCCCTGTGCCAGCGCTCCCATGGGGGCATCGATGTGAAGGTACTCCCCTACTCCTGGGAGGAGGATGGGGTGGAGGGGCCGGGAAGGCTGAGTCAGAGCCGGGCTATGATTGAGGTCAAAGTCCAGGTGATGGTATAGTTTGAGACCAGGTTCAGAACTGGGCTCTGGGGGTGAAGGCTGGTGGGGCCTCAGGGCCCAGGCTCAGCCTTCTGCTCTGCTCTGGCCCGCAGGTGACCAGCATGTCATTGGCCAAGGCTCTGAGCCTGCTGGCGGTCAGCGGCCCCACGTGGGACCAGGTGCCCCCCTTCCAGTGGAGCACTTCGCCCTTCAGCAGCCTGCTGCACATGGGCCAGCCTGACCTCTGGAAGTTCTTGCCCATAGAGGTCTGGTGGGACTGAGGCTCCAGCCCACTCTGCTGCCTTCACCCCTGCTGACCCGCAGGGGCCCCACCTGCTACCAGTCTCGACCTCTGCCCACCCCTGAGAAGGGGGTTTGGCCCCTGTGTGCACTGAGCTGGGACAGGGTCTACCAGGATCGTTCTCTGGGTCGTCTCCTCCAGGGCAGGGCAGGGGGCCTGACAGGCTCTGAACTGGCTCGCCCTGTCCCTTAAAGTGGGCGAGCGGCACTGGGTTTCTGTCTCTCTGCTGCTTCTATCTCTGTCTTGTCTTGGGAGGAGCCTGGCATTAGGCTCTGGGATCCTTCGGTGGGCAGGAGGGGCTGTTCTAGTCTCTGCCTCCCAGCCTGGTTCTCACTGGTGGCAGTGGTACTGGTGAAGTTTCAGCCCCAGGTCCTGGGCGTCGTCTCTGGTCAGTGATGCTCCTCCCAGCCCTCATCTCCAGCCCCTCTGCTCCCCCAGAGAGCAGCCCCCTCGTCTCCCTCTCTGGCCAGCTTCCTTGAGGACAGAAACTTGAAAACAAACCAAAACCAAAGTCTCTGGCCACGTGCGGCTGGAGGGTCCTGAGTGTCCTCCCTCTAGGGCAGGTAAGAACGTCAGCCCCCACGTTCCTGCCTTGTGCCCCACCCCAGCCCAGCCTGGGCCTGCCCCGAGCCTCAGCTCTCCTGCATGGGGACACAAACCATAGGCCACCATTAAACAAGAGAGGCTGTGGCCCCTGTGCTGTGCTTCTTGGGGCAGTGGGGAAGGTGGGGGTGGCACCTTTCCTCCTCTCAGGTTTGGGTTCTGCACCATTTACAGCTTCTGTCTGTCCTATCCATTCACTCATCTGCCAGCCCACTCCCCCACTGTCCATCTGTACAGCCTCCCACCCATCTGTATCCATCTGTCCAGCCATCTTCCACGCATCCACCTATCTACTCATCCAACATCCATCCATCCACCTCTTCACCCATTTATCACTCATCCAGCCAGCCAGCCACCTGCCTAACTTCTGTCCATCCACCTATTTGTCCACCCCCCATCCATCTATGCACCCATTCCTCCCTGTACACACCTCCACTCATTCATCCACATCCACCTGTCTATTCATTTTCCATCCATCCATCCATATCCATTCGTTGGTCCAGCTCTCCATCCATCCAGGTGTTCTGGGTCCTCCTCGGGGGTCCTGTTAACCATCACCACCGTCCTGTATGGTACTGCGAGGTGTGGACCCACACAAACAGACTCCCTCCCTGTCTGCTCTCACGCTTACTCTCCCAGTCCTGTGTGCTTTGGGGAGTGGAAAGCATTGGGTGTGAATCGTGTCTCCACATCTTACTAGCTGTGGGCTCAACGTCTCTGAGCCTTGATTACTTCATCTGTAAAATGGGTTAATGATGAACAGCATTTCCCTGGGGAGTGTGATGCAGCCCACATGGGGCCTCACACACTAACATTCATTCATTGACGAATACTGAGCCCCTATTTCACACCAGGTGCTGTTAGGAGGTCCGAGGGTACCTTGTAAGAAAAGGTACAAAGACTCCCTTCTCCCCAGACATTTGCCTTGGGGAGATAGCAAACAAAATAAATAAATGTGCAGCTATAACGCGCTGAAAAGTGCTGTGGAGAAAATTAAGCACAGTTGGAGGCCAGGGTTGGATTTGTTTTTTCTCCTCACTGTATCTTCACAGCCTCTGCCATCTGGGAACTGACAACTTGTGGGTTTTAAAAACTTAACTTCCTGCCAGTGCATTTTCCAACTCCCTAGAGAGCATTTTCATGCCCCGAGTCTCAGTGTTCTGGTGACAGCCCTGTTAGGAGGGAGAGCCTGCGATCTTCACTTGTGTTTTGCAGATGAGGAAGCTGGTGTGGGGAGGGAAAAGTGATGTGCCCAAAGTCTCCAGACCTGGGCCCCTTGGAGCCAGGGTTGGGGCCCAGCCCTCCTTTCCCATCTCCTTGTGACAGTGCAGGTGGAACAGGGGTCACATCTGCGGTGTGCCAGTCCTGTCCATTTGACAGAAGAGCAAGCGGAGGCTCAGGGTGGTGGAACTTGCCTAGGGTCACCCTAGTTATTCCCTAGAATGATTCTGGCCTCTCTTTCCGTGTCTTGGGAGGTGGGATTGGTCATGAAGTCAGGCTGACACGGAGCAGAGTGTGGGGTTTCGTACAGTTTTTACCACACCCACATTACAGGGGCAGCTGCACTTGGCCTCTGGGTGCTGAGAGTTTCCCACAATCACCAGCTTTGGGGTGGCAGCTGCAGGCCCATCTGTGGCTCTGCACTTCCCTAAAGGCCAAGGCTCTGGCCACTAGTCCGCTCCAGCCTACGGTGCTGTGGCACCTCCTCTAGCAGGCAGGGGTGTCTGTGTGCCTTGCCCCTTTTGGGGGGTTTCGTGCTTGGCTCAGGTGGGGACAGTGGAAACCAGAAGCAATCCTATTCCCAATGGATTTTCCTGAACTATTTCAGTCTCACAGTACCCCCCAGGAAGCAATCTGGGGCCCTGGGGGTGACTTGATTCCCCATCTCTACCATCCCTCCCTCATGTCACTGGCCCCAGGTTCTTAAGGTACATGTGCTGCCCCTCCTTAGTGCGACGCAGGTCAGCCTGCCTCCGAGTGGCTTTGGCATGGGTTTCCCACTCTGTCCTTGAAACTTTTGCAGCCCTGGCATTTATAGGGGGGTGGGGGCCTGCAAGCCCAAGCAGATCAGAGCGGTTCTTAAACTTCACTTTGAACTTGGGGTCCCCTTCAAAGCACCCTAAGGCTGCTATAGGAGGTGAGGGGACATTCCTGAGTGGAGGTTGGTATGTGTGTGTGGGTCCCTCTGTGCCCTTGAAGCAGCCTCTGCAATTCCTCTTTGTCTCTTATACAGGGCCTTCAGCTTCTGCTTTAGTTGGAAGAGAAGGTTCCATGTTTTAAGAAGGTTTGGGTGACACTGACCTCAAGTCTACCCACCCCTTCCCTGTCCCAGAGGTGGGTGTCCAATGTCAGTTTGCACCTTCCCCTCCATGGGTCTGTGGTGAAATCATTCTGACTCACAGGAAGGCCTTCTCATTAGAATGAGATCAGCCTCACTTGCCTGTTGCTGGTTCTGCCTGTAGTAGAGGCAGCTTCTGTCCCACCCAGGGTCCCTCTTGTTTAGCCACCTGCTCCCTGTGGTTCGAGGATGACCCCTCCCAGCACACAAGCCCAGCTGGAGCCTGGGCCCTGGCTTTGCTGTGGGGTGTGGGTGAGTGGGGTGAGTGAGCTGTGCCCATAGCTGAGAGCCGAGCTGAGACCAGGCTTGGGGTGGGAGAAGGGGAAGGCAGAAGGCAGCTGCTAATGGAAAAACTCAGAGAAAAAGATTCTTGGTTTCATAAATACATAATTTTCAATGAAAAAGTTTACATCTTAGAAAAACAAGTAAATGTGGGGATTGGGCTTCTTGGAAGGAAGGACAAGATAGTTCTTCAACCCTGGATTGAGGCCCTGTCCACCTTTCCAGGGGGAAAGGCTGGGGTGGGGCTACCGCACCCACCCAGCTCTAGGGACCTGGCATATTTGCAGGCAGTTGTCATTCCAGCAGGGTAGCCAAGGACAGGCACAGAGCAGTCACAGAGATGCCAGAGAGCCCCATCTCAGCCTCACTGGCCACTGACCTTCCAGCCCCTCTGCACAGTGGGCTTATGGCAAGAAGCTAACCTGCCAACCCAGGGGCCTCAGGCTCACAACCAAACAAGAATATTTACAATGAGGTGCTGGATAAAACTCCAGCCCCTCCAGGGGTCTCCTGGGCTAGGAGAGAATACATGGGTAAAGGTTCTCACTTGAGCAGCCCATTCTTCATGCCCAGCTGTTCCTTGAGGGCCCGCAGCTGGGCCAGGCTGATGTTGCTGCCCCCACAGACGATGACCACTAGTGACCGCAGAGGGACTCGGAGCTTCCCTTCCCCTTGCAGCTTCTGCACCACACGGCTGTAGACAGCGGCCAGGGCCGCCCCACAGGCGGGCTCCACCAGGATCTTCTCATCATCTGCCAGAGAAGAGGCATGGTAAGGGTGTGGCCTATGTCCCTAGAGTGTGGGGGGTACTGTCAGGCCACTGGCAGGGCTGAGGAATGCTCTCAGCTCTGATCACGACGCAGGTTGTAGACCAAACCTCTCATCGTCACCCTAGATGGGACCTTCTAAGCCTGAGCCAGGGCCTGGGGCATATAAATGCTAACACTGGTAAAATGATCATGATTGCCTGAGTGCTGTTTTGATTCTGAGGCATCATCTGAGCAAGAATGCTGTTGGTTAATTAACTGAGTTAGCTGCAGATACAGGAGAATTAAGTGGCAGAATAAATGCTACTTTTTTTTTTTTTTTTTAATTCAGTAACAGGGTCTCTGTAGCCCAGGCTGGGTTGCAGTGGTGCAATCATAGTACATTATAACCTCAAACTCCTGGGCTCAAGAGATCCTCCTGTCTCAGCCTCCCAAGTAGCTGGGAATACAGGCATGTACCACCACACCTGGCTAATTAAAAGGTTTTTTTAGAGACAGAGTCTTGGTATGTTGCCCAGGTTTTTTTTTTTTTAGAGAAAGAGTCTCACTTTATCACCCTCAGTAGAGTGCCCTGGCGTCACACCTCACAGCAACCTCCAACTCCTGGGCTTAGGTGATTCTCTTGCCTTAGCCTCCCCAGTAGCTGGGACTACAGGCGCCTGCCACAATACCTGGCTATGTTTTTTTGTTGTTGCAGTTTGGCTGGGGCCGTGTTCAAATCCGCCACCCTTGGTATATGGGGCTGGCGCCCTACCCACTGAGCAACAGGCGCCGCCCCCAGGCTGGTCTTGAACTCCTGGCCTCAAACAATCCTCTCTTCTCAGCCTCCCAAAGTGTTGGGATTACAGGTATGAGCCACTATGCCGGGATTTTTTTTTCCTTCTGTCATCCTTGTCCTCTAGGCTGAACCTAGAAAGAGTCCAACTTAGTTATAGACCCACCTCTGAGTCCAACTCTTGAGTCCTATGCTTTCCTTTTTTTTGCTCTGGCTACCAGGAAGCTCAGAATCAACATTTTACATATTCCATTATTGTTCCCTACTGCTATGGTTATCAGACTTCTTCATTTGTGGCTTTCACTTTTCTATTTTTACGTTGTATTGTATAATAGTATCTTCCATTAATGGGATGTACTATGCAGGAATGGAAGACAGAATTGTGAAGAAAATTTGGGGTGAGTGGGATCCCTTGACACACCAAGTGGACAGCCAGCATTTAGCTCTTGAGAGGATTTGGTACCTACCCACAAACTTCTCAATGGCGGCCACAGCCTCCTGGTCTGAGATAACTTCAGGGAAAATGGGATGTTCCTGGAACAGCTTCAGGGCCTGAGCTCCCACGGTTTTCACACCCAGTGCCTTGGCAACACTAAGAGCGATGGGGACAGAGACGGAGATGGAGGAAACAGGAGAGAGAAGAGGAGGCAGAGACCAAGGAGGTGTAACCTCTGAGCTGCACAACGCTGAAAAGCCCCAGGGGCTCTTCAAGCTGGGGTGTGTGTAGGGGGTCTTCTAATAAGACACAGATTGAATTGGGAGTAAATAGCATCCTATTCTGTTCAACAATGAGTCATGAGTGAATGTCTAAAAGGACCTTTTTTCTGCTAGGACTTCCCAGCTCCGGTCTTTGCTCCCACCTTGACCCCCACCTGGCTAACTCTCACTAAGCTTAGCACCATTTTGCCTGCCCACATCCTTGCCTGTCCCTGAAGGCTCAGGAATAAGGCCACTTCCTCCAAGGAGTCCTCTAAGGAGACTACTCAGCCCCATGGCTCTGTGTGGAATGCTCAAACTTAGGACTTCTTGAGAAAGTGTTAGGTGCCAAGCACTCCACAAACACAATTTAATTGTCACAACAACTTTTGCTGTTATCAGTTGGTTCCATTTTATAGAAGGGGAAACAGAGGCAGAGAATGTATTTGCCCAAGGTCACATGCCTAGGGAGTGGTGGCACTGGCTCTGGGAATAGGATCTGCATAAGTCTAGCACCTGCACTGGTAACCAACATCTGATGCTGTCCCCAGCTTCCCTGAGTGACCACTGGTCCTATTCCCCACTCAGCTCCCTCCACTTTCCCATTTCATCCATAAGCATCTTGAGGGCCTAGGCCCCCTCAGCCCTCAGGCAGCACATGGCTCACAGTAGGCACTCAGCCAGGGTTCCTTTGGTCCCTAGAGAGGGAGCATAGGCCAACACAGCAGCTCTGGTACCAGGCTCAGGAATCCAGAAGTTCTTAAATGGACTCAGTCTTCTCCCTAACTACATCAGAGACTCTATCTGCCAGAACATGCCTTCTAGCTGCACACATGAACTTTTGGTATAAAGACATATTCTAGCCTCACTTACAGCTAGGTGTGGCCACGTAACTAAGTTCTGGCCAGTGAGAGGTAAGTGGAAGTGTGTCTGTGTCTGTCTTTAAAGGATGGAGCATAGCCTTCTCTCCTTGCTTTCTTCTTGTGAGATGGGGTTTGGGTGTGATAGTTGGCACTCAGGCAGCCCTTTAGGACCATAAGGCCACATGTGGCTAAGGATGGTAGTGCAACAAACTCAAGGGTCCTGGAACCCTTCCTCCATGGAGTTGCTCCTGGACTGCCCATCTCTAGATTTTGTTCTTATATGACAGAAATAAAGTTCAATCCTGCGTAAGCCATTGTTATTTTGAGCTTTGTGTAATTAAACACCAACTGTCAACAGTTTGGGACTGTGATATGAACTCCTTGGGAACAAGAGCTGTGTTTAATCAATATTAGACTTTTGTACAAGGAAGTGTGATGTGCCACAGAGTCACCAGGGTCAACAGATTGGGTTTGGGTGCCCGTTGTACCACTCACTGTGTGACTCTGGGCAAATGACCAAAGTCTAAGTTTCCTCACCTGTAAAATGAGTGTCTACCTTAAAGCCAGAACTGTGAGGTACATGTATTCCCCATTCTTCCTGGGCACCTTGGGGAGGCACCCCAGCTGCTCACCTGGTAATCTTGGGCAGGGAAACGAGCTTGCCCGCTGCAGTCGCGGCGTGGAAGCTGTGGGCGCCGAAGGTCTCCATGGCGATGACGGGCACGTCCCCCCAGCCCACCTCCTGCAGCCCCTGGACCACTCCGCACAGCAGACCCCCGCCACCCACTGATAACACGATGGCCCCTGGCTTTGCACTCAGGGTCTCCTTCAGCTCCTTCACAATGGAAGTGTGGCCTTCCCTAGAGGGGATGGAAGGGGGTGGCAGGTCAGGGATGGGCTTCCTGGAGACACCAGGCAGGGACCCAGGACACACCAGCTCAGGTTTGCACTTGACTTCATCCCAGACAGCTGATGGGCTCAAGCAGTCTCCTCCTGCCTCAGCCTCCTGAGTATCTGGGACTAGCAGAAGCCCACCGTGACGCTCAACTAATTTTTCTATTCTCAGTAGAGATGGGGTCTCACTCTTGCTCTGAGCTCAAGGGATCCTCCCACCCCGGCCTCCCAGAGTGCTGAGATTACAGGTGTGAGCCACCACTCCAGGCCCATGTATTTGCTCTTGGATGTGTTTTGTGTGCAGAGCCATAGAAATCAGGCATTTGGTGCACATGCGTCTACCCATGTGGGTCTCTGTGTGTGCGCACACTCACACTTGTACTTGATGGTGTCCGCCCCAGTGGGAGGGTCTGTGCACACACATGTGCAGCTGCTGGGGATGATAATGGGGCCCAGTGATGAAGGGGTGGCAGCCACCTCTACCAGGTGATCCTGAACTCCACGTACCAGATGAGGGGGTCATCAAAGGGGGGAACGTACACCCAGCCTGGGTTGTTCTTCGCCAGGGCCTTGGCCAGCTCGAAGGCTTCATCCAACATCTGTAAGTGCACCAGGGAGACGGGAGGGGTGAGGCACTGGGGGAGACTCTATCCAGCCACCAGGTGCCCTCCGTGGCCCCTGCCCTGGGTCAACACTCACCTCACCCACCACCTTGACTGTGGCCCCTTCATTCTTGAGTCGCTCAATAGTGAGTGCGGGTGTGGTGCTGGGCACGACGATGGTGGCAGGGATGCCCAGTCTCCTGGCAGCATATGCAGCCGCCATGCCTGCGTTGCCCGCTGCCAGGGGTAGGAGTGGAGAGTGTGTCTATGAGGAAGGGTCTGGGAGCAACGTGGGGCTCTGGATTCTCCTCTAACCCAAGGTGACTACTGGCCTCCCCCTAGAATTCCAGACTGGGGACTTCCACAAATGTTTGTAATGGCTCAACGCTGGGGCCCAGAGAGTTGGAGGGCCTGGCCTGGGACACACAGCAGAGGGTGGGAGTGGGGAGCAAGGCACTTACCCGAGGAGCAGACAAAGTGTTCACAGCCTTGCTCAGCCCACTGCAGAGACAAGAGGGGCGGATCAGGCCCCCTCCCAGCCCTCGCCTGGCTCCTTCCCTCCCACCTGAAATATCTTCCAGTGATTCCGACTGACACTGACCCCTTCCTCCTTCATTCAGAATTTGGTCTGCCCTAGACTCAGACTGCATCGTCCCTCTCCAAAATGACTGGCTCAGGGAAGGGTGGAGGAAGAAGCATCTGATGGCTCTGGGATTGGTTCATAGATCCCAGTCGGGTGCCCCTTAACCAGAGGCGCCCTAATGGTGGACACTTAGCGGCCTACCCTGGAATTCCTGGAAGGAGGACTTGTTACCACCACCTGCCGCCTGGGTGATGCAGACCCTGTCTTGTACCGTTTTGCAGAGGTGCCCGATGCCTCGGATCTTGAAGGAGCCAGAGGGCTGGGCACTGTCCATCTTGAGGTAGACACTGGTGCCTGCCATTTTTGACAGGGCCATGCTGTCACGGATGGGTGTCTTCACATGCAGGGGTTCTCCTGATGTCATTTCTGGGAGAAAGAAAAGAAACCCAGAGGTTCGGGAGAGCTGGCCCTAGTGCCAGCAGCTGCCTTCCAGTGGACAGTGTGACCCCTTCCTTCACCTCCCAGTCAGCGTCTTGGAGACCTGGGTTCAAATCTCAAGTGGGCCACCTACTCACCATGTGACATGAGACAGGTAATCCCCCCCACAGCTTCAGCTCTCTTGTCTGTAAAATTGGGAGAAGGATTGTCCCCCTCCCGACTCCTGCACACCTGACACCGCATGCTGAAATCCTATGCAGACCTTGAAGCTTTCAAAAATCAGAAAGCAGAGGTGGATTTGCATGGGCTGATTCAGAGCGAACTAAAGCTGGTTAAGCAAAGGCAGGACATTGGGAATAGTCTTCTTATGTACAAAATGCAGGGACGCACATATATATCCACAAATGTTCATGTGCACAGAACCTCTCAGGAAACAGATACAAAACTGGTCAGGGCAGAGGCCTCTGGGAAGAGCTATACCTGGATTTGTGGCACACCGTTTGTGCTGTTTGAATATTTTACCATGTTCTTATGTTACTTATTTAAAATACTCTTTAAAAAACTAACCTAGGCTCAAAGGAGTGGGGTGCCGGCCCCATATGCCAGAGGTGGCGGGTTCAAACCCAGCCCCTGCCAAAAACTGCAAAAAAAAAAAAAAAA
>CAUYRH010032773.1:0-18454 GCA_963574655.1 Perodicticus potto | reverse complement strand
TTGAGACAGAGCCTCAAGCTGTCACCCTGGATGGAGTGCTGTGGCATCACAGCTCACAGCAACCTCCAATTCCTGGGCTCAAGCGAGTCTCCTGCCTCTGCCTCCCAAGTAGCTGGGACTACAGGCGCCCGCCACAACGCCCGGCCATTTTTTGGTTGCAGCCGTCATTATTGTTTGGCAGGCCCGGGCTGGATTCGAACCCGCCAGCTCAGGTGTATGTGGCTGGCACCTTAGCCCATTGAGCCACAGGCGCCGAGCCCAAATAATAGTTTTTTTAAGGGGCTTGTATATAATCTGGCTATACACAATAGGGACAGGTTTGGGGAGTCAGAATGAGTCTATGACAAGATATTGCATTCTTAATAGAAAGAAAAGTTCTTGAAAAAAGGTCTTGAAAAGATAGGAACGGCTCGGCGCCTGTGGTTCAACGGGCTAAGGCGCCAGCCACATACACCTAAGCTGGCGAGTTCGAATCCAGCCCGGCCCGCCAAACAACAATGACGGCTGCAACCAAAAAATGGCCGGGCGTTGTGGCGGGCGCCTGTGGTCCCAGCTACTTGGGAAGCGGAGGCAGGAGACTTGCTTGAGCCAAGGAATTGGAGGTTGCTGTGAGCTGTGATGCCACAGCACTCTATCCAGGGTGACAGCTTGAGGCTCTGTCTCAAAAAAAAAAAAAGAAAGAAAAGAAAAGATAGGAAGCATGTCTATATTAGTATTTGGAGTAAAATGTTTTTTTTTTAACTTGTTTTTGAGACAGTCTCTCATTCTGCCACCCTTGTTAGAATGCAGTGGCGCCTTCATAGCTCACCACAACTTCAATCTCCTGGGGTCAAGTAATAGTTCTGGCTCAGCCTCCCTAGCAGCTGGGACTCAGGTGCGCACCACCACGGCCAGCTAATTTTTCTATTTTTTTGTAGAGTCAGGATTGGCTCTTGTTCAGGCTGGTATCCTGACCTTGGCTTCCCAGAGTTCTAGGATTACAGGTGTGAGCCACCATGCCCAGACTAAAGGAAAATTTCTTTCTTTTTTTTTTTTTTTGAGACATTGTCTCACTATGTCATCCTCAGTACAGTGCTGTGGTGTCACAGCTCACAGCAACCTCAAACTCTTGGGCTTAAGTAATTCTCTTGCCTCAGCCTCCCAAGTAGCTGGGACTATGGGCACACACTGCCACAATGCCCGGCTATTTTTTTGTTGTAGTTGTCATTGTTTAGCAGGCCCAGGCCAGGTTCGAACCCACCAGCCCCAGTGTATATGACTGGTGCCCTAACCACTGAGGGCTTAAAGGAAATTTGGGCTTAAAGGAAATTTTCTTAATGAAGATGAAGAAGGGAAAAATAGTACCTGCTCTAAATTCTTACCAAAATGTAAAAGCCACTGTTAAGTACAGTTTAGATTATTCTTATTGCTATTGTTTTTAATCTAAAGTCTTTCCACATGCAATTAAATGCTTTTTTTTTTTTTCTTAAACCCAGGGTCTCACTCTGTCACCATGGCTAGAGTGCTGTAGCACAGTACTCCACAGTAAACTCAGACTCTTGGACTCAAGTGATCCTCTTTTTTTTTTTTGGTAGAGACAGAGTCTCAATTTATCGCCCTCGGTAGAGTGCCGTGGCATCACACAGCTCACAGCAACCTCCATCTCCTGGGCTTAGGTGATTCTCTTGCCTCAGCCTCCCGAGTAGCTGGGACTACAGGTGCCCGTCACAATGCCTGGCTATTTTTCTGTTTTGCAGTTTGGCCGAGGCTGGGTTTGAACCCGCCACCTTCGGTATGTGGGGCCGGTGCCCTACTCGATGAGCCACAGGCGCCGCCCTCAAGTGGTCCTCTTGCCTCAGCCTCCTAAGTAGCTGCCACAACGCCTGGCTAACAGTGAAATTATTAGTGGATTAGGTTTCTCTGTTAATTGGTTGGCATGTCCCATGTATGTTTCGATACAGTTTAATAGCACTTGATCATACAGTGGGAGCAGTATCTAAACATTGCTGGGATTCTATTTATTTATTCATTTATTTATTTGGAGACAGAGTCTCACTATGTCGTCCTCGGTGGAGTGCAATGGTATCACAGCTCACAGCAACCCCAAACAATTCTCTTGCCTCAGCAGGCCCAGGCTGGGTTCGAACCTGCCAGCCCTAGTGTATGTGGCCGGTGCCCTAACCACTTAGCTATGGGTGCCGAGCCCTAATGCTGGGATTTTTGACCTTTTTATTCTGTCAGCCACATCTCAAACTCATGATTTCTACCTTTTTGCTTCTCCCTCGCTCTCTGCTGCTTCCTGGGTGATTGGTTTTCTAATTTTGCTTCCACTTCTCTCTTCAAGTATGTGTATGCAGTCTTCCATTTTCCCCGTATATTGGCTTTCGAATGTCAGTGATCACGATTTTCATTTCTAGACATCGTGTGGTTCTTTTCATGTACTTGTGGTTATGTAGGGTGGTTTCACTCATTCCTTCTCTTAGATTTTTTTCAGGCAACACAGGTAGTTTGCGTTCTGGGGTCCAATGCAGATGGTGAGATATTCTCTAGGAAGACTTTTTTCTTTTACTCTTCTTCACTCAGGACTGAATCTAAAATAGGGAGCATCTCTGTCTTCCTTGAGCTGGCCAAGATTTTTCTACTTGGACATTCAGGGAGTCCAGACTTAGACATACACAAGGCTCAGAGGACAGATGTCCTCTCCATCTTCAGGTCACAAAGGTGACCAGGAGGCAGGCATCGACTCCTGCACTCACTAAGAGATTTCTCCTTATTTCTGACCTTAGAGATCCTTTCCTCTCTCAACAGCTCAATCATGTAGTTAAAAACATGCTTGTAATGTACTTGTATTAAAAAGACAAGGAGAAAATTTTATATTATGATATATGAATATATACATATATGATAATATATGTATTCTTTAAAAACCTCTGGAAGGAGGGTGGCGCCTGTGGCTCAAAGGAGTAGGGCGCAGGCCCCATATGCCAGACATGGCGGGTTCAAATCCAGCCCCGGCCAAAAACTGCAAAAAAAAAACCCCAAAAACAAAATTAAAAACCTCTGGAAGGAAAAATAAGAAACTAGTAATGCTGAGTAGGCAGTGATAGAAACAGGGCAGGTGGGGACAGAGGTGACAGGGAGACTTCTGTTATGGGAACCTCTTAATAGTTTTAGTGATTTGAACCATATCTTACGTTGCTGGTTCAGTTAAATGTGATGTGAACTTTTTTCCCCGTCACCAGTGTAGATGTGCTGTGCTGGGTGGGTTTAGAAATGGAACAGCAATCATTTTTGTGATTAAATAAATTTTAGATCGTGGTTTTGCCTCTGTTTAGCCCTCTAGATGAACTCTGTAAATTATTTTTCACACTATCTGAGGGCAAAGGTTTAGTTTTTTTTAAGTTTTCCAGTCTGCCATGGGCTGATATTTTGGTAAACTACAGTGTTGTATCAATTGCTGGTCACATGCTTGCATGTCATGGCAATGTCAAATTGCTACATGTGTTTTTTTTTTTTTAAGCTTTCTGTTAATTTCTTATTTGTAGATCAGTAAAAAGGTACTAGTGGTCCAGACTGCACTTTGAGTAGCACTGCTATAGGTGGTGTTCCATGATTTGCTGCCACTTGGTGTTATGGATCAGGAATTGATACACTTTATTCTTTAAATTTCTTGTTGCTTTAAGACTTTTTAATGTAGGTAACCTGTTTTCTTTCTCTAAAAATGTTTATATGGCCTTATCTGAAACATGGGTTTGCTTCAGCATACCCCTGGCTTAATTCCCTAGAAACAAGCTTATAGCCCCCTGTTTTGGATGGTAGGACTGGTTTGCTTTCAAAAGCCATTCATAGGCTAAGGGTGGGTTTTATTGAACCTAAAATGCATTGATAACTCGTGTTCTTAGATCTTCTAGATCTCGGTTGGTTCTCACCATACTGAGTCAGGATTGCCATCCGGCTGGCAGCATTGTAAGATGCCACTGATGTCAGAGATATTAAAACGTGGAAGAACATGTGTTTCAGAATATCTTGTAGACAGATCCATGAGTGTTCTGGTGTCTAATTACTGTCGAATGCTTGGAGACTTGCTTATGAGGAGTACTTGTGATGTACTTTTGAGAAATAGAGAGGAAGTCTGTGTCTTCCTCTAGAAACTTACCCCCTGGGCTAAATGGCATCTCTTTTTGTTGCAACAGCCTGATGTTAACTGGCGTACAATCTCTGTTCTCTAAGTGGTGTGGCTTCTCTGGCTAGGAGACCTGTGTTGCCACACCCTCGGAATGGACCAGCCGTGAAAGTGTTGGCCACCTTATCTGTAAATCAGCGCCACTGATAGATCTTTCAGCGTCATTAGTAGACATCTTTCTCAGCATTGAGATTGTTTTACTCTCAGCCTCCCTCTGTTCTATCTCTGCCGTTCCGAGCCTATTAATATTGGGAGTCCCAGTTATCTCATTTTCTTGCTTCTCATGTAGGCTGCCTGGCACTTCTTTATTGTGTCTTATCTGACTGGTATAGAAATTTCTAGTTACCCTTCCTTATTTTTCTGGTACAGATAGGGATTTTATTTTATCTATTTTTATAGTTCTTTAGCCACTTTGGCATTTTGAGGGGGAGGACAGTTAATGTGTGGGCTAATGCATTTATTATCATTCTTTTTTTTCTTGAGCTAGTGTCTTACTCTGTTGTCCAGGGTAGAGTACTGTGACCTCAGCCTAGCTCACAGCAACCTCAGACTCCTGGGCTCAAACCGTCTTCCTGCCTCAGCCTCCCAAGTAGCTGGGATGACAGGCACCTACCACACCTGGCTAATTATTCTATTTTTTGGGGGGGGGGTCCTCACTCTTGCTCAGGCTGATCTTGAACTTCTGAGCTCAAGGGATCCTCCCACCTCCATCTCCCAGAGTACTAGGATTTCAGGTGTGAGCCACCTCGCCCAGCCCATTTATTTCTTCACCATGTATTATATTGAATGCCTTCTCTATGCCTCGTATAGTTGAGAGAGTGCATCTAAGTTCTGGCTTTTAGCAAATTCATTCCGACTAGTTCTGATTTGTTTTTATTTCTTTTTTTATTTTTTTTTATTTTTTTTTGAGACAGAGCCTCAAGCTGTCACCCTGGGTAGAGTGCGGTGGCATCACAGCTCACAGTAACCTCCAATTCCTGGGCTCAAGCGAGTCTCCTGCCTCTGCCTCCCAAGTAGCTGGGATTACAGGCGTCCGCCACAACACCCGGCCATTTTTTGGTTACAGTCACCATTGTTTGGCAGGCCGGGCTGGATTCGAACCCGCGAGCTCAGGTGTACATGGCTGGGGCCTTAGCTCGTTGAGCCACAGGTGCCGAGCCTGTTTTTATTTCTAAACTAGAAGTTTAGTTGATTCTACTTCCCTTCATTTTCAAATCTCCTTTTAGAAAGATGTCAACTTTTAAAAACCTTACCTTAGAATTTGGTAACTCATTGCTAGCTTGGTAATGCTTTTATTTGATTTGACATTAATATAAGTCTCTAGAAATAATTTATGTGTCATTTGCTTTTTAGCCGATTACACCTCAACAAGAAGGCAACCGACAAACAGCCATATAGCAAGCTCCCGGGTGTGTCTCTTCTGAAACCGCTGAAAGGGGTAGATCCTAATTTAATTAACAACTTGGAAACATTCTTTGAATTGGATTATCCCAAAGTAAGTATAATGTTTTATTCATTAAGAATGGGCTAGACTGTGGCTTTTGTTTTGTTTTATCTCTCATGGTATACACTTAGGAATTGTAACATTGCATAAGGTAAAGATTTTAAAATTTCACTGTAATGTTGGCATCATAAAATTTAAGCTGTAGTTGTCATCACAAGACAGAAATGGGGTGGAGAAGGATATAAATTTCTAACCACCTCCATGTCCAAATGAAGTGAAATCTTTGAGTAAACCTCTTGGAATTTAGACATTGTCCTGTGCTGGGTAGTTTGAATATAAACATTTTCTTCTATGAGAGTTTTATATGAACAGCAGTAGGACCAGGCACCCTGGCTCATTCCTGTAGTCCCAGCTACCTAGAAGGCTGAGCCAGCAGGATCACTTGAGCCCAGGAGGTTGAGGCTGCAGTGAGCTGTGATTGAGGCACTGTCTGGGTGACAGAGCAAGACCCTGTCTCGTAAGGAAGAAAAAAAAACAACCCAGCATAAGAAGCAGTGTTCAGTGAGATACAGGATGGCTAGAACTAACCATGAATTCTCTGGAAAAACTAGCTTTGTACCAAGAGTAAATTACAGTTAGTGGCAAGGTAGGATTTCATCTTACCTCATTTTCAATTTGTTATTCTGATTTTTAATAACTAATTCCATTGCTCATACCATTTTTTTGGTATAATCTGTAGATCTGTAAACCCAACCTATGAACTCCTTGCATTGGAGAACTTACAGTTTTCTTGAGATAGAAATACTCTTTTTCTCACTTTCCTTTAGAATTCCACCTGTAGTTTTTTAGGAGAACTTAATATTTTTTATTTTTATGCTTCACTATTGCTTTTGAAACATTGCCTATCTCTTGAGGCACTGGGTGTTTTTTGTTGTTGTCGTTTTTGGCCGGGGCCGGATGTGAACCTGCCACCTGTGATACATGGGGCCAGTGCCCTACTCCTTTGAGCCACAGGCGCCGCCCTTGAGGCACTGTTTATGAAAAGGTGTGTTAGTGACAGTAGATGGCTTATGAGAAGACAGGTGATTTGTCTTCAGATTTCTACCCACGTGATTTTCAGTACAATTCAGTTTTCCCTTCTCAGTCTCTCTTCACTTGTGTCAATTTTTACCCTGTTGTCTTAGTTTCTCCCGAGCTGTTTTTGCCACTTGCAGAGTCTTCCCTTCTAGTTTTTTAGGGACAGCACAGTTTTACACTCCACATACCCTGACATACACTCCACACTTCCCATGATGACTGGTTCTTATGCTTTTTTTCTTTTAGCTCTTTTTTTCTCAGTAGCACCAATGAAAAAATAGTAGAGAAGACACAGATGTGGCGGCCTTAAGGCAGGACAAATTAAATAGGTAGATGTCGGTATGTTTTTATTACTCTGGAAGTTTTGGAGTTTAGGTATTAGAAGCCAATTTGAAGGAAAAGTATACATATTTTGTCTACTCTGTATTTATTTATATCTACTTAATTTTAGAGCTTTAAATTATATGAGTGTATTATCTATTGAATCAAATATGTAATTTAAAAACACAGTTGCAGGCTCGGCGCCTGTGGCTCAACGGGCTAAGGCGCCAGCCACGTACACCTGAGCTGACGGGTTCGAATTCAGCCCGGGCCCGCCAAACAACAATGACAGCTGCAACCAAAAAATGGCCGGGCGTTGTGGCTGGCGCCTGTAGTCCCAGCTACTTGGGAGGCGGAGGCAAGAGACTCGCTTGAGCCCAGGAATTAGAGGTTGCTGTGAGCTATGATGTCACGGCACTCTATCCAGAGTGACAGCTTGAGGCTCTGTCTCAAAAAGTAAATAAATAAATAAAAACACAGTTGCATATACTTAGTTTTATTCTACCTAAAAATGCAGAACATAGCTTTTTATAATTAAGAAAGAATGATATAAATGAAATTAATTATACAATGAGCTTTGCAATAAGAAAAGTGGAAGTTTTTCAAGCCTCATATAAGTAAATGCAAAGGAGAATTTACATTTTTGAATGAAGAATATTTTCATCGATTATGAATAACTCTTACAGCATAGCTTAGAATCTTATGCGTTTATCACTGTAGAACCTAATCTCACATTTTTATTTTTTATTTATTTCATTTTATTTTTTTGCAATTTTTGCCCGGGGCTGAGTTTGAACCTGCCACCTCCGGCATATAGGGCCGGTGCCCTACTCCTTTGAGCCACAGGCACCACCCCCACATTTTTATTTTTTAACCATCATCCTATCTTTCCTCATTCAACCACTCTTAAAACTTAGTTATGAGGGGGCCAGGCATGGTGGCTAACACCTGTAATCCTAGTACTCTGGGAGGCTGAGGCAGGTGGATTGCTCGAGCCCAGGAGTTTCAGACCAGCCTGAGAGAGAGTGAGACCCCATCTCTACTAAAAATAGAAAAACTAGCCGAGCTTCATGGTGGGTGCCTATAGTCCCAGCTACTCAGAAGACAGAGGCAAGAGGATTGCTTGAGCCCAAGAGTTTGAGGTTGCTGTGAGCTTTGATGTCACAGCACTCTACCCAGGGTGACAGAGTGAGACTCTGTCTCCATAAAATAAAAAACAACAAAACTTACTTATGGACTTCGTATGTTGTAGCACTTGTGAGAAGTTAGTCAAGAGATTTAAATTTTTGAGGAAGTTAGTGTGGATTTTAGTATTTTTAAAAACAACTCCAGGAGCTTAGGTGTTCATTAATTATGAACAATTGGGATGACTCAGTAAGTAATTACTTTTTCTGAATGAAGTGTTTTTGAACATCACAGTTCAGGATTATCTCAAGAGTTCTAGTTTTCACTTTCAGTGGTTCTTTTCCCATTTAAGTCATTGAGGCATTTGAGTTGGTTGAGGAGAAAGCTGTCTTGATGCTCATTATAAAAGGCATAACAGGATATGCAGCAGACTGCTTTTATTTTGTTTGAGTATACAAATTTTGTTTTCTACTTGTGAAAGCATTGTTAGCTGTGTAAATAGAAAATTTGGAAAGCAGAGGAAAAGTTCAAAGTGCCTGCAATCTAAGGGAAATGTTTGCTCTCATAGCATTTTATCTGTTTTTAAAACGCAAACAAAAGCAACAGCAAATGTTTAATAAGAGACTAAAGCTAAATCACACAAATCTGAGTGTGTCATCCAGGAGGCAAGTAGTTGGAAAATAAACAACATGACTCCCAGGCTCAGTGCATTTTAATATTTGTTTTTGGTTGAGTGTAAACATTATTTTATAAAAGTGTGGAAATCTTTTCATTCTGGATATAACTTTTCCTCTGTTATTTGATTTGAAACTTAATAGGTCATTTGGGGAATGCATAGAATATATGTTATAAGTTTTTAAGTTTTATTTAATTTTGGATATACACAAGAAAATTTATGATTGGTACTTGTTCTGAATTTTTAGGATTTCCTTTTGTTAAAACTATATTAATTGCCCTGAAGGAGTTCTATGCTTTAAATATCTTATACGTCCGGTTTTATACTGTTACTTATTCCTTAGGAAAAAATAGAAAAATGAAAAAGTGATATAGTTCATTCTCCACAAAAGCAACTACTTGGCTCGGCACCTGTAGCTCAAGCGGCTAAGGCACCAGCCACATACACTTGAGCTGGCGGGTTCGAATCCAGCCCAGGCCCGCCAGACAATAATGACGGCTACAACCAAAAAATAGCCGAGCATTGTGGCGGGTGCCTGTAGTCCCAGCTACTTGGGAGGCGGAGGCAGGACACTGGCTTGAGCCCAGGAATTGGAGGTTGCTATGAGCTGTGATGCCACGGCCCTCTAGCCAGGGTGACAGGTTTAGGCTCTGTCTCAAAAAAAAAGCAACTCATTTGGCATCAAGGTAGAAGGAATTTGAGGAGAGATTCAGTGATAGCAGGAAGTTTTGGCAATGTCCGTCTAACGTGGCTTGCTGGCTATACTTCAGTAAATTCTGGCCAGAGTTATTAACTGAGTCAGGCTTTCTTTTTTGCACATATCACAAGTCTAGTGCCATGTTTTAGGTTCTTCATCGTCAGTGGTGTAGCTGCCCTTAGGATGAATTGCTTTCTCACCAACTAGTCTTCTAGCACACAATTTTAAACAATCAAGTAAAAGTTTTGTTAACACATTTTGTAAACCTAAGTCTGAAAGATGAGGAATTTACCAAATAAAATAGAAGAAGTATAAACTGTCTTGAGAATAGAGAACAAGAATATTCTACATTACTTGTTACCTTTCAAAGTCAGAGCAGTTCTTTTACAAAACTCCCCTTCTTGGCATCTGTCTTCTACTCAGAAGTTACCTACGGCCAAAGGCATTAACTTAACAAACATCATCATCACTTACCTGGTACCAGCAAATGTTCAAGATAGTTGGAGTTTCAGTCCATTCTGTTGCAGAATTTATATTCTTCTATAGTCTTATTATCATAAAATTTTTCTCTAAGCATCATGTGTAGTTATTAATAAATAATTTGAGATATTCCCACTTGACATGCAATATAATTGATTGATATATTAAAGCATTTTTCTACTTTAAGGAGATATTTTATCTCATTTACTGCAGTAACAAGGATATTTCTAATGTCTACAGGGCTAATTCAGCGAGGAGGTATAATATCGTTCACGTATTTAAATGTAATGTTACTATTTAAGTGTATTCATAAATGCAGAAAAGTAATATCCATGGTTATTGCAGTTTCAGATATTCAACTCTTAAATATATCAGAGAGCTGAATGTTCTTAGTTTATGGGTTTGGTTTTTTTTTTTTTTTTTTGAGACAGGCTGTCACCCTGGATAGAGTGCTATGGCATCACAGCTCACAGCAACCTCCAATTCCTGGGCTTAAGCGAGTCTCTTGCCTCCGCCTCCCAAGTAGCTGGGACCACAGGTGCCCGCCACAACGCCCGGCCATTTTTTGGTTGCAGCCGTCATTGTTGTTTGGTGGGTCCGAGCTGGATTCGAACCCGCCAGCTTAGGTGTATGTGGCTGGCGCCTTAGCCCGTTGAGCCACAGGCGCCGAGGGTTTTTTTTTTTTTTTTAATACTTAGTTTGTTCCTAGTCTTTTAGACATTTCATTATTTGAAATGAAAATAAAGAAATTAGCCAGTTTTGATATTTGTAAAGCAACCTTACTACAAATGTTATGGAATCTAAACTTCTTACCTAAATTACCTGGGGGTTTATTTCATGTACTCATACTGTGCCCTTTTAGAGTAAGATTTTCTGTCCCTTATACTGTGCTCAGTTTTATAAAGTAAGTGTTTTTTCTTGAAATATTTTAAAACTGTGATGTTTTTAATACACACTACATTTTTGAACATCCATACTTATGCCTAACCCTTTAAACAGTGTAAAAATACCTGAAATGTTATTTTTGTGTTATCCTCTAACCAAGTTACTATCTTGTGTTTTGCCAGTTGCAGTGTAGTAAGAATGATTTAACTATTTTAGTACAGAGATTCCTAGCAAATAAAATGTTTGCTCAAACCGTGAAGACACAGAGGTGAGGGCTAAGAAATGATTTCTGGTTAAAAGCTGATACTTTGGCTCGGCGCTTGTGGCTCAAGTGGCTAAGGCACCAGCCACGTACACCTGAGCTGGTGGGTTTGAATTCAGCCTGGGCCCACCAAACAACAGTGACGGCTGCAACCAAAACATAGCCAGGCATTGTGGCCAGGGCACCTGTAGTCCCAGCTACTTGGGAGACGGAGGCAGGACAATCGCTTGAGCCCAGGAGTTGGAGTTTGCTGTGAGCTGTGATATCATGGCACTCTACCCAGGGCAACAGCTGGAGGCTCTGTCTCAAAAAAAAAAAAGAAAAAAAGCTGATACTTTAGAAACATTTGGAAATCTACCTCCAATCTGGCATAATTTTCTTTTCTTTCTTTTTTTTGAGACAGTTTCACTTTCTTGCCCTCAGTAGAGTGCTGTGGCATCACAGCTCACAGCAACCTCCAACTCCTGGGCTTAGGCGATTCTCTTGTCTCAGCCTCCCAAGTAACTGGGACTACAGGCACCCGCAACAATGCCCGGCTATTTTTTGTTGCAGCTGTCACTGCTGTTTTAGCTGGCCGAGGCCAGGTTCAAACCCACCCCCTTGGTATATGGGGCCAGCGCCCTACCCACTGAGCCCCAGGCACCACCCTGGCATAATTTTCAATATTAGAAACAGTTAAATCAAAGCTATGTGTTTAAGAATCTCAACATTTTTTGGATAATGTGATTTATGTTTCATTTACATTCTGACTAATCAGAAGGTATTTTTTAATTAAAAATTAAATTTAAAAAGTATAATCAAGAAAAATTAAATCTGACTCGGCGCCTGTGGTTCAACAGGCTAAGGCGCCAGCCACGTACACCTGAGCTGGCGGGTTCGAATCCAGCCCGGCCCGCCAAACAACAATGACGGCTGCAACCAAAAAAAAAAAAAAAAAGGCCGGATGTTGTGGTGGGCACTTGTGATCCCAGCTACTTGGGAGGCGGAGACGAGACTCGCTTGAGCCCAGGAATTGGAGTTGCTGTGAGCTGTGATGCCACAGCACTCTATCCAGGGTGACAGCTTGAGGCTCTGTCTCAAAAAAAAAAAAAAATATCGCCAGGTGTTGTGGCAGATGCCTGTAGTCCCAGCTACTTGGGAAGCAGAGGCAGGAGACTCACTTAAGCCGAGGAGTTGGAGGTTGCTGTGAGCTGTGATGCCACAGTACTCTAGCCAGGGCGACAGCTTGAGGCTCTGTCTCAAAAAGAAAAAAAGAAAAAAGAAAAATTAAATCTTTAGGCCACACTCAGTGGCTTACACCTGTAATTAAAGCACTCTGGGAGGCTGAGGCAAGGAGGATCCTTTGAGCTCAGGAGTTTAAGACCAGCCTGAGTGGGAGCGAGACCTTGTTTCTTCTGGGCATTGTGGCAGGTGCCTATAGGTGTATCATGTACTTGGGAGGCTGAAGCAGGAGGATCACTTGAGCCTAGGAGTTTAAGGTTGCTGTGAGCTAGGCTAAGGCCCTGGCAGTCTAGCCTAGGTGACAGAGGGAGACTCTGTCTCAAAAAATAAATAAATAAAGCTAAGATTAGCTTTTCAATTATATTTTATGGAATTATGTTGCTTATAAACATTTCCATTCACTATAGTCACACATACTTGAAAAACGGCATAAACCATAAAACCATTGCTATGTCTGGAAAAACAAGGAACTCTTAAGAGCTAGCCTGACTGAGCAGCTTACCATGGTAAAAAAGCAAGTTGTTTACTTTGTCCTTAGGAAATTGTATTTGCTGTTAAGGTTCATTGCCTTTTGATGGCTCAAACAAATACTGTTTTGAGAGTCAAGATGGGAGTAAAGCTGATAGTTTTATAACTTGTAGAGTCAGTCCTTTGGGAAATTTCATGGGTGTAGTAGGAGTGATTCCCTTTCCAGTCTTGGATTTTTATCTGGAGACTCCTTAACTGTCAAGTTGGTTTCAATACCTCTTGAGTAGCAGTTTTGGTCAGTCACCATTAAAGGTAGATACGGGATAAAATACATAACAATAACAGTAGGTAGAGGCTCGGCGCCTGTGGCTCAACGGGCTGGGGTGCCAGCCACGTACACCTGAGCTGGCGGGTTTGAATCCAGCCCGGGCCAGCCCAAACAACGGTAACAGCTGCAACCAAAAAAAATATATATTAATAATAACAATAGGTAGAAAGCATGAGGAAGGTACACTTAGCGTTCGCCACCAATTTAATTATTGAGAAATTTTTTTTGCTTAAAGAAAAAAAAAGGAAACTCACCTTATTAGCCGAACCTTCATGAACCTTTGTCTTGGTCCTTTGGTGCTCGACCACAAATTTCTTTATTGTCAACTTTGGCTGAAATGATATGTATTAGTCAAATGATACATATTACAGCTCAAGAACACTGTAAACATTTATGCCTCTTTTACTTGTGTACGATTATCAGTAGAAGGGAATAAAACACGCCTCTCATTAACTGAGTTAGTCCTTGCAGGTCAGATACTGATAAATTTGTGACCTCTTTTTCGTTCTTAGAACACACAGTTTGTTATGTTTTCATGGATGTAATTAACCTCTCTTCTATGCTTAAAAATGTTCAACCAGTTAATAGCCGGGCATTGTGGCGGGGGCCTGTAGTCCCAGCTACTCGGGAGGCAGAGGCAAGAGAATCGCCTAAGCCCAGGAGTTGGAGGTTACTGTGAGCTGTGTGATGCCACGGCACTTTACCGAGGGCGATAAAGTGAGACTCTGTCTCTACCAAAAAAAAAAAAAAATGTTCAACCAGTTTTAGAAAGCACATTTGTCATTGAGTCAGCATGAATCTATCACCACTTCTGAAAAAAATTGCTACTTGGAATACATAGCCCACAAAATAATAGAATAGCATCTTTGTGTGTGAAAGCAAATACTTAAAAAATTTAGCAGTTTACTGAATGGTAATTTAGAAATTTAGGTCAAGATTTTATAAACCTGACTATCTGTCAGAATCACCCCAGACACTCTGATTCAAAAGTCTAAGAATAGGGGCCATCCCAGGGTAATTTTGATACAGCCAATCAAATGGTAAGAAATGACTTTCTTAATTTACTGTTAAAAGACTAAACATAGCACTAGGCAAAATAAAAGCATGGATACTTTTATAGTTATAAGCCATGCTTTTTAAAATAGTGAATGGCCGGGTGTAGTGGCTCACACCTGTAGTCCTAGCACTGTGGGAGGCTAAGGTGGTGGGTGGGGATTTCCTGAGCTCAGAGGTTAAAGACCAGCCTGAGCCAGAGCAAGATTTCGTCTCTAAAATAGTCAGGCATTGTGGCAGACACCTGTAGTCCAGCTACTTTGGAAGCTGAGGCAAGAGAATTGCTTGAACCCAGGAGTTTGAGGTTGCTGTGAGGTATGACATCATAGCACTCAACCAGGGGCGACAAAGTAAGACTGTATCTCCAAATAAATAAATAAACAAAATAGTAAATGTCCGCTCAAATCAAATACTGTTTTGTTTCAAAAAAAAAAAGTTACACAATAGGCTGAATTTGATTTGCTCACACCTATAATCCTAGCACTTGAAACCATGAGTTTGAGACCAACCTGGGCATCATAGCGATACCCTGTCTTTACAAAATATAAGAAAAATTAGCTGAGCATGGTGCACACACCTGTAGTCCCAGCTACTTGGGAGACTGAGAGGGGAGGATCACTTGAGCACAGGAGTTTGAGGATACAGAAAGCTATGATTGTACCATTGCACAATATAAAAGCCTGGATGATAGAGTGAGAAAGACTTCATGTGATTAATTTGGAAAAGCCCTTTAAATTTATCGTAATGGAATTTTTTTTTTTTTTTTTTTTTTTTTTGGAGACAGTCTCATTATGTCGCCCTTGGTAGAGTGCCATGGCGTCCTAACTCACAGCCACCTCAAACTCTTGGTCTTAAGCGATTGTCTTGCCTCAGCCTCCGGAGTAGCTGGGACTACAGGTGCCCGGCACAATGCCCAGCTATTTTTTGTTGCAATTGTCATTGTTGTTTAGGTGGCCCGGACCGGGTTTGAACCTGCCAGCCTTGGTGTATGTGGCCGGCACCATAACCACTGTGCTACCAGCGCCAGGCCTATCATAATGGAATTTTATATGGAATTTGTTGGACCTTCATGAAATAACAGTACAGACATAAATCTTCTACAGGACCAGAGAGTGTGTCTGTTAAATTTTGCTCCCTTTCTGTGTTGCTTTTTACCCTGTGAACATTTCGTAAGTTCAGTAATGAGGGCCAGGGACAAGTTTGGGATCCAGTTTAATTACGAGGATGTGCTTATCTGAGGATAGCAAGAATTCAGTTATGGGTCCTGCCAATCTTTCCTTACCCTTCTACTTGTTGATACACCCATGTTCTGCAGAAGCTTCTATTAAAGCAATACTTGTTACCATCGGTGTTCACGTCCATTATGAAAGCCCTCTTAACTTTTCATCTTTGCGTATACACAGTTGCTTTTGTTTCTTATGCTTTTTGTTTAACCAGTAAACGTTAATGAGTTCTTATGTTTTAAAAGAGGTTAATGTACATAATATGTTCTTTGACTAGTATGAAGTACTTCTTTGTGTACAAGATCACGATGATCCAGCCATTGATGTATGTAAGAAGCTTCTTGGAAAATATCCAAATGTCGATGCTAGACTGTTTATAGGTAAGTGCCAAATAAATCTGTACTAACCAATTTGCTTTGATTATATTAAGTATCAGTAATCTTCTCTGCATTAAACTATAAGTTAAGGTGTTAGCCAAATTTGCTTGAAAGCATATTGGTTGGAGTAGTGAAAGGTGTTTACCTCCTTTTGGGAAAAATTATAAAACAAAAGGCTTCTTTTCATACCTGAGTTAAAATAACAAAACAATGACCAATTCCTCAGCAATGAGATATGAGAGTCTTTTATTTATGTTTCATTAATATTTTCAATCTATGGTCTTTATCTGATTGGCTATAATTGGAACTGAGCAATACAATTTATTTATTTTGGAAAAACAAATATTTATCCAAAAGCCTATAGGCTTATTCTAAAGACTTATAGAAGTATGTTTGCTATTAAATTTATTTTTAACGTAGGCCTGCTGTGATCTCTGTCAAAAATAAATAAATAAATAAATAAATAAATAAATAAATAAATAAATAAATGGCATATTTGCCATTTGAAGCTAGGGCAATGATTTTTAAAATTCTTTATTAGCTTGAAATATACCTTTGAAAATTATAAATGTAACACTCCTGTAAATTAATTAGGAACATGACAAATCTGTCAACTCATGGTCAGAGATAAAGTTAATTCTTCACATTTGCTATCTTAAACTATTTATTATCATACTTCTGTTGAGTTTTTCAGTGTACAAGTCTCTCTTAATATAATCTGACCCTATTGGTGAATTTCTCTAAGCTGTTTTAAGTATCATAGCTGCAAAATGGTTTCCTATAGCTTTTTAAATTATGACCATTTGTTTTTTTAGTTTTTATTTTTGAGACAAGAGTCTCACTTTGTTCCCCTTGGTAGTGCCATGGTATCATATATCATAGTTCACAGCAACCTCAAACTCTTGGCCTCAAGGGGTCCACTTGCCTCAGCCTCTTGAGCAGCTGGGGACTACAGGTGCCCACCCTAACGCCATCTAGTTTTTCTATTTTTAGTAGAGACAAGGTCTTGCTCTTGCTGAGGCTGGTCTTGAACTCCTGAGCACAAGCAAACCACCTACGTCGGCCTCCCAGAGTGCTAGGATTCCAGGCACGAGTCACCATGCCCCGCCTTATGACCATTTTTTAAAATCGACAGATAAAATTTGTATATGTTTATGGTATATATCATGGTGTTTGAAATACGCATATATTGTGGAATGGCTAAGTCAGGTTAATATATGCATTACCTACATGGTTATCATTTATTTGTGGTGAGAAATCTACCCTCTTAGCAATGTTCAAGTATACAAGTTGTTATTGTATAGTGTCTTACATACTTATCGTTTATTTGTGGTGAGAAATCTCTTAGCCACTTTCACGTATACAATACATTATTATTAAGTCACAATGCTGTACAATTGTCATTAAGTCTTGATTCATACTTAGCTATTAATGTGAGAATTGTAAGAATTAGAAAAACTGAAACACTAAATTTTCAAAGATAAATGACATAATTCTCCTTTTAAGAATGAGCACTTTTTTCCTAAATAATATTATTGCGAATAACTGTGAATGTAAAAAAATAACGCGAGAGTATGTTCACTTAAGTTATTAAATGTACAAATATTTTTCTCTCTAATGTGTATCTTTATACTAGAAGGTATTCTTAATGTTAACATATATCTTTTACTACCATATCCTTAACATTTTTAGGTGGCAAAAAGGTTGGCATCAATCCTAAAATTAATAATTTAATGCCAGGATATGAAGTTGCGAAGTACGATCTTATATGGATTTGTGATAGTGGAATAAGAGGTGAGGTTTTTCTTATTTATTTTATAAAACTATTTGATGATAAAATGCCAAAAACAATCTAAAAATACATTTATCGATCCTTTCAAACACTTATAGTAGTTTCAATGTTTTATTATTTTTTTTAATGTTCTAATTACCTTAAGTTTTTCGCCCTCAACACTGTTGACATTTTGGGCTTGTTGACAGTTCTTTGCTGTGAGAACTGTGGAGGATGTTTAGCAGGAACACTGGCCTCTACCCACTAAATGCTGGTAGCACACCCCCTTCTCCATTGTAACAACAAAAAATGTCTCCAGGACGGCGCCTGTGGCTCAAAGGAGTAGGGTGCTGACCCCATATGCCGGAGGTGGTGGGTTTAAGCCCAACCCTGGCCAAAAATTGCAAAAAAAAAAAAAAAAAAATGTCTCCAGACATTGACAGATGTCCCTGGTGGGGCAAAGTTGTCACCAGATGAGAACCACAGACCTAGATTGTGAGTACTTAAAGGCCAAATACAACTTTATTTTATATCATAGATTTAGTTCTTAAAGACTCGAAGGAAATAAAAAATAAAAGTCACATAAGATGGTATGAGACGATGTGTTTGCTATTTGAAGATAGGGCAATTTAAAAAAAATTTTTTATTAGCTTAAAATATAACTTTGAAGGCTCGGCGCCTGTGGCTCAGAGGGCTAAGGCGCCAGCCATGTATACCTGAGCTGGCGGGTTCGAATCCACCCCGGGCCCGCCAAACAACAATGACAGCTGCAACCAAAAAATGGCCGGGCGTTGTGGCAGACGCCTGTAGTCCCAGCTACTTGGGAGGCGGAGGCAGGAGACTCGCTTGAGCCCAGGAATTGGAGGTTGCTGTGAGCTGTGATG
>CAUYRH010032771.1:0-33549 GCA_963574655.1 Perodicticus potto | reverse complement strand
GCAACAAAAAAACAGCCAGGCGGGCGCCTGTGGTCTCAACTACTCAGGAGGCTGAGGCAAGAGAATCGCCTAAGCCCAGGAGTTGGAGGTTGCTGTGAGCTGTGTGACGCCACGGCACTCTACCAAGGGCGATAAAGTGAGACTCTCTCTACAAAAAAAAAAAAATACAAATTTAGGCCAGGCGAGGTGGCTCACACCTGTAATCCTAGCACTCTGGGAGGCCAAAGCGGGTGGATTGTCTGAGCTCACAGGTTCAAGACCAGCCTGAGCAAGAGCAGAGACCTAGTCTCTAAAAATAGCCAGGCAGGTGCCTTTAGTCCCAGCTACTTGGGAGGCTGAAGCAAGACGGTCGCTTGAACCCAAGAATTTGAGGTTGCTGTGAGCTGTGACGCCATGGCACTCTACTCAGAGTGACAAAATCTCTGCCTCAAAAAAAAAAACACCTCATGTAAACATCACTTTCAATGTACTTCCTTTCCTTTCCTTTCTTTTCTTTTTTGAAACTGTCACCTTGTGTAGAGTGCCCTGGCATCATCATGGCTCAGAGTAACCTCAAACTTCTGGGCTCAAGCAGTCTACTCCCTCTCGGTCTCCCAGAGAGCTAGGATTACAGGCCTGAGACACTCACTGCACCAAACCCAATCTGCTGCTGCTTCTTTTCTTTTTTAGAGACAGAGTCTCACTTTATCGCCCTCGGTAGAGTGCCATGGAATCACAACTCACAGCAACCTCCAACTCCTGGGCTTAGGCGATTCTCTTGCCTCAGCCTCCTGAGTAGCTGGGACTACAGGCGCCTGTCACAACACTCGGCTATTTTTTGTTGCAGTTTGGCCAGTGCCTGGTTCAAACCTGCCACCCTTGGTATATGGGGCTGGCGCCCTGCCCACTGAGCCACAGGCACTGCCTCCCAATCTGCTTCTTTTCAATCAAAGTTCTGTTTTGGAGAGTTATGGCCTCATTCCTTTTTACTACTGCATAATACTCCATGTGTGAACATACTCTAACATTTCTCTAGGTTCCAGCAGTCCTCAGAAAGACATACACATCTGATTTCTCTGGAGTTCACACCAGGGGTGGAATGATGGCCAGGTTGTAGAGTCCACTCATCCTGAGTTGCAGAAGCCTGATCAGATTATTCTTCAGTGTGCTCTGACGAATTCCTGCTCCCATCACCAATGTTTCCACGGTCTGCTGTGCACTAAGTATCCTACAACTTCTCATCCCCACGTGTGGGCTTCCCTAGGGGTAAGGAAGGATCTCAGGGTGGTTTTCATTCCCTGGTGACTAAGGTTGAACATTTTTTCCTTCCTCCTTTTTCTCTTCCTTCCTTCTTCCCTCTTTCCCTCCCTCTCTCCCTTCCGTTCTTTTTTGCAGAGATGGTCCTGGCCCATCACTCCTGGCCTCAAGTAATCCTCCTGTTCAGCCTCCCAAAGTGCCCTACAGGTGTAAAGCCTCCGTGCCAAGCCCCTCAGCTTCTTCTTACTGGTTGTCTAGGTTCCTCTTCCCTGAGCTGTTCATGCTTGTGCTGAGTTGAAAGCATGCTCTCAAGTTCATGTCCACCTGAAACCACAGATGGGCATCTTTAGGGTCTTTGCAGATGTAGTGATGTCAGTTAGGATGAGGTCATACAGGAGTAGGGTGGGCCATACAGCCAATGATTACTGTCATTCCTTCTAAGAAGGACACACCAAGACACACACAGGGAAGAGTGTCATGTTGTTGCAGGAAGACAAGGTCTGATGGAGAGAAAGAGCACCCAAACACTGTGTGTATAAGAGGAAGGGCACAGAAGAATTCAGAATGGCCACACTCCCCGACTGGCTCAGTCTTCTCCTTTTTATCTCCAGTCAACAAGTTCTGGCCCACGGGAACTTTTCTCATTGGTCAGTTTGAATCAAGCTGGGGAAGCGCGCTCTAGCTTTTACAGAATTTCCGGCTTTCGCAGAAGCCGAAGCAAGCGTCAGCCTCCAGGTCCCAGGAAGTTAAGTTTTTACAAATTCCTAAAAACTGAGTCACCACAGGGAGGACCTCCCAAGTGTATCCTTGAGGTCTCCTTGAGAAGACCTTTGTTCTCTTTCACCTTATTTTTTCCGGATATCCTGTCTTAATGTGAAAACAGAGGCAGAGACTGGAGTGATGCCAATGTGAGCTAATGAATGCCAAGGATTGCTGGAAGCCACCGGATGCCAGGAGAGAAACTTGGAACAGATTCTCCATCTAGGCTCTGTAGGGACTATAAGGAAGTTCAAACTTTTCCTCCGAAGGTTCAAGTCTAAGTCAGCTGAAATGAATTAACAATAGACAGATTAACAGGAAAGAAAAGACAAGCAAAATGTATTCCATGTATAGGCATGCAATTCACAGAGGGGCCAGATGACTGAAGTTTTTTTCTTTTGTTTTTTGGGACAGGGGCTCCCTCTGTTGCCTGGGCTAGAGTGCAGTGGCATCATCATAGCTCACTCTAGTCTCACACTCCTGGGCTCAAGTAATCCTCCTGCCTCAGCCTCCCAAATAGCTAGGACTATGGCTAGGTAATTACCACTCTCCGGTAATTTTTCTATTTTTAGTAGAAACAGGGTCTCACTCTTGCTCAGGCTGGTCTCAAATTCCTGGCCTCAAGCTGAGGCAAGAGAGTAAAAACAGAGCTAAAGATCTGTCCTGGCCACTCTGTATAGGCATTAGCCAGTCTGTAACACTCCTACCTCTGCTGTAGCAGATGTCTCTGTTATCTGTATATCCTGCCCTTGGTATGCGCTGGGCCTAGATAACAACCTTGTAACTTCCTTAGCCTTCCCTCGCCTTTGAAGACAGGTAGCCCGACCGACGGTGTCAAAGGCGCGGGCAAATCTGCCTTCCCTTGAGTCCCAAGACTTTCACGTTTGTCACGTCCCTCACATCTTTTATGACTCTCACGTGCACCCTAGCCCTAAACAGTGTATAAAAGAAAGGCAAAAGATTGAGTCGGGTGCGGGGCTCGGTTTTTAGGACGGTAGTCCGCCGAGTCTCCCGGCCGGAATAAACTCGCCGCTTGCTCTATCAACTGGGGCCTGGAGTCTTCTGTCTGCGTCGGTTTTCCTGCTACAAAGCCACTTTCCTTCTACAGTCTTCCAGATTACCAATGTGAGCCACCGTGCCCAGCCAGAAGTTGTGAGCACCATGTAGAAAGGAATACAGTTAGAAGAGGCTTGAAGCAAGGCAACAGGCTATGGAGGAAAGGCATGGTGAGCAAAGCCTGTCTTATTATGTAGATGAAACTTCACAGGTAGCAGCCCTCAGAATACAGATTATAGCTGCAGAAAATCTACTCTGTCAGACCTTTACAACTAACTGTCAGTTTTATTCTTTTTCCTGTGAGTTACTCTTGCCTAGATGAGATAAGGCAGATAAAGGCGTCTCAGAGAAGGCCTGTTTGCATCCACTGTTTATTTCCTAGTGCGGATCTCCTCCATAGATGCAAGTCCTCCCACAGACAGCTTTTTAGGGTGATTCCTGTGTTTGCAGCCCCTCTGGATAGACTTCTCAAAATATGCCAAAGAAGTGGATTTGGGGGTAGCAGATTTTGGATTCTTCCAGGGCAGAAAACTGTGATACCTTTTTCCTCTCCCATCTTAAGGATCATGACAAAAGACAGGTTAACAAAAGAAAAGCATAACACAATTCTTTTTCTTTTTTTCTTTTTGAGACAGAGTTTCACTTTGTCACCCTGGATAGAGTGACATGGCATCTTAGCTCACATCAACCCCAAACTCTTGGGCTCAAGCCATCCCCTTGCCTCAACCTCCCAAGTAGCGGGACTACAGCTGCCCGCCACAACACCCAGCTACTTTTTTTAAAAGACGAGGTCTCGCTTTGGCTCAGGCTTGTCTCAAACCCGTGAGCTCAGGCAATCCACCCGCCTCCGCCTCCAAAGTGCTGGGATTATAGGTGTGAGCCACCTCGCCCGGCAACAAAAAATTTCTTTCTTTTTTTTTTTTTTTTTTTGAGACAGAGTCTCACTTTGTCACCCTTGGCAGAGTGCCATGGCTTTACAGCTCACAGCAACCTCCAGCTCCTGGGCTTAGGCAATTCTCTTGTCTCAGCCTCCCGAGTAGCTGGGACCATAGGCGCCCGCCACAACGCCCGGCTATTTTTTTGTTGCAGTTCGGCCGGGGCTGGGTTTGAACCCGTCAGCCTTGGCATATGGGGCCGGTGCCCTACTCACTGAGCCACAGGCGCTGCCCCGGCAACAAATTTCTTTAATCAAACTTTTATGAGGAGTCTTCAGAAAGGAAGGCCCAAAGCCTGGGAGAAAACTGTCTTTACAGTTTAGGTTCAACGAAGAATGTGTAGAAATGTGATTGAACCAGAGGATATAACTGCATGGTAATAGATGAGGGTGGAGAGTGGGGGATCCAGCAAGGCCTGTGTGCTCAGACTTTTTTTTTTTTTTTGCAGTTTTTGGCTGGGGCTGGGTTTGAACCCGCCACTTCCAGCATATGGGGCCGGTGCCCTGCTCACTGAGCCACAGGTGCCACCCGTGCTCAGACTTTTTCACTTCTCTGAGTAGCAGATTACTGTGTGTATCTGTGAAGCACCTGCCAGATGTCATTCTGTTCTCCAGGACATGGCAGGACCCCTTTGTAATGAGGGTCTTCAGTGGAGAAGGGAGAATGATCTTTCTATGTTTTATAGCTTGTTTGGGGTAGAACTTCCATTTTCTGTGACTTGCCTTGGGGAAGAGGAATTCTGGTTTCTACAACTTGCTTCAGGGAACAAAGGGTGAGAGACAAGAGGGGACAGAGAAAATCTGAGAGACCTTGCTTCTGTCCCCTTCTTTTTTTTAGTTCAAAGTACTTAGCATGGGAAAGGCCAGACGTTGGGGTATCGTATTCTGAGTCCCAGAAGGAACTGCTGACATCTTGATTTTGGACTGTGGGCCTCCAGGACTATGAAATAATAGATTCTTGTTTTAAGTCTCTAAGTTTGTGGTCATTATTCTCATAGCAGCCCTAAGAGATAATACCATCTGCCCATTTGTCTGTCTAGTGGTGTCTGTGAGGCCTTCAAATGTTTTGGAAATTTCTCTTCAGTCAGTTAAAGTATGGCAGATAACTTCTCTCAGCCCATGGCTTGTCTTTTCAATTTCTTTATGAATGTATTAACATCCAAAAGTTTGGGGCAGCGCCTGTGGCTCATCGAGTAGGGCGCCTGTCCCATATACCGAAGGTGGTGGGTTCAAACCCAGCCGCAGCCAAACTGCAAAACAGAAAAATAGCTGGGCGTTGTGGCAGACGCTTGTAGTCCCAGCTACTCGGGAGGCTGAGGCAAGAGAATCGCCTAAGCCCAGGAGATGGAGGTTGCTGTGAGCTGTGTGACGTCATGGCACTCTACTGAGGGCGATAAAGTGAGACTCTGTCTCTACAAAAAAAAAAAAAAAAAAAATCCAAAAGTTTGAAAGTGGCTCAGCACCCATAGCTCAGTGGTTAGGGCGCTGGCCACATACTCCAGGACTGGCGGTTGGAACCTGGCCCGGGCCTGCCAAAAAACAATGACAACTACAACTACAACAAAAAATAGCTAGGTGTTGTGGTGGGCACCTGTGGTCCTAGCTACTTGGGAGGCTGAGGCAAGAGAATGGCTTAAGCCCAAGAGTTTGAGGTTGCTGTGAGCTGTGATGTCATGGCACTCTACCGAGGGGATACTGAGACTCTGTCTCAAAAAAAAAAAGTTTGAAATTCTGATTGAGGTTAATTTGCTTTCCAACACTCCCCCTGCCCCCTAATTTTTGGGAAATTCTTTTCCTTGCAGAGGGCAGATTTGAATCTGCCAGGCAGTTAAGGCTAGAACTTTGTTCTCCAGCACAATTCTTCCCAGTTCTGACCTCCCTCCCATTCTGGGCCCTGGCCAGATCCCCACCTCCCCGCAAAGTGTTGTGGGGCACTGGGGGAGACAACAGGGGCAGCTGAGTATAAGTCAGCAGACCAGGCTTGTGGGGGGCGGAAGTGGTCAACTCAGCCCTTGGGACCGGCTGTGCAGTTTCCTGGCCAACAGGGCGCACCCAAGCAGCCTGAGCAGGGGAGGAAGTGGGTCAGCTGAGCCCTCCTCACATGCCTGCTGCCCGGAACACATCAGCAGGGTGACCCTGGCCCTAACCCCTGCTCACCCTGCACCGGCACGCTGGTTTGCACGGTCGATCCCATGAGAACTCTGCTAACCAGTGTGCACTTGTGAAGCATCTGCTGGGTACCTGGACTTGGCTGTTCTCTGTGTCACAGGGCGAAACTGAGGCCTGGAGTCAGCCAGTCCCATGCCTGAGACATCCAGGTCACCTAACATCCTAAATCCTCATCCTTGGCTGTCTAGGACCCTCTCTGTGCCTCGATATTCGTGCCCTAATTACAGGACCTCGGAAGTCAAAAATGTCCAAGAAGTTTCCAGCTTTCTTCTCTCTCTCTCCTTTGCATTTGTGCATCCCTACCTGTCTCTCATCATCTCTGTCTCTACCTCCCCACCCTGTCATAAGTGCTATACAGTGCAGTGCGGGGAGGTGGCAGGCTGACCCCCATCTCCCAGCTTCTGGGGCCCTGACATGTCTGGGCAGGTCTGAGGCACTCCTTGTAGGAGCTGCTGATTGACCAGGGGCAAGTTGCCAGAGAGTGGGAGAGAGAGCAGGAAGGAAGATGGTAGTGTTGAGAGGGCTTGGCTGAGATTTCTGGTGCTGAACTTTGAACTTCTTTCCACTCCCCAGGGCTGTCCCAGTCAGAAATGTCTCAAGATGTTCTCAGCATCTTCCCCCAAAACTTGGGTTTTGAGGCATACATAGGAGTCCTCCAAGAATCAGTGAAGGATATGGGGAGGTTGCTGTCCAGGAACAGAGGATGGGGAAAATGGAGACAGCAGAAATGGGCTCAGCAAAAATGAGGGACTAGGGACCAAGTGGGTTGACTGATGCCTGCGATCCTAGCACTCTGGGAGGCTGAAGTGGCAGGATCCCTTGAGCTGAGGAGTCAGAGACCAGTCTGAGAAAAGGGGGAGACCCTGTCTCTACTAAAAATAAACAAAAATCAGCCTGGTGTTGTGGTAGGTGCCTATAGGCCATTACTCAGGAGGCTGAGGCAGGAGGATGGCTTGAGTCCAGGGGTTTGAAATTTTTATGAGCTAGGCTGAGGCACTCTAGCCTAGGTGACAGAGACTGTCTCAAAGGAAAAAAAAGAGAAAAGAAATGAGGAAATAGGATTCCAATGCTTGGTAGAGGTGTCCTGCTTTCTCTCATGGTCAAAGGGGAGCCATGAAGGGTGTAAGAGGCCCGGTAGTTAGAATGGGCTGGAAGGGCAATAATGGAGACCAAGACCTGAGCTGAGAGAAACCCTATGGAATGGAGCCAAGCAGGGCCTCTCCCAGTCCCACCTGGACTTGAACTTCCCCGGCTCCTGCTTCAGACTCTTCAGCTACCTATGTGCTCCAAGGCCCCTAATCACAGCTGGGCCCGCCACACTGTACTCCTAGCCTGAGAGCTGCCAGATCCTTGCTGCGTCCCCAGCCCAGATCTCAGCACAGAGTAGGCACTTCCTGAGTGAGTGGTGCAGCCATGGCACAGGGGCTGGAAGGGGGTGCGGGGGGCTCCTAAGGCAGGGATCCCATGATTCCAAGAACCTGGTGTTCCCTGGTGTCTTTCACTTCTAGGAGGCCAGATGCTTCCCCCTGCTGGCCACAGGATGGGATCCCCAAAACTCACCTCTTCACTCCCTCCTCTCCTGTGCTGCCATGCCACTGGCTCTGTGCTGGGCATGCGAGACACAAAGGGGGCCCCAGTCAGACCTACCCACCTTCTTATGGGAGGAAGCAGTTGGTTACAACACAGAGTGCAGGGATAGGGGGCTCCCAGGTGGCCAAGCAATGGGAACCAGAGGGAGTGCCAGGGCAGCTAGCCAGGTGGACTTCCCGGAGGAGGAGGTAATGATAAGTATTTTAGTAAGCAACAGATATGTGACAGGCACCAAATTAAGACCAAAAGCAGAACTGCATCAAATTCTCACAAAAAGCCCCCTGAAGTAGGAATAAACGAAGGGTCAGGAAAGCACAGGGATGCCCAGGTCACTCCCTCAACTTATTGCCCTCAGAATAACACTTGGACCTCTCTCCTCACCCGAGGCCCTGCCCAATCTGTCCTTGTTACCTCTCCCACATGATGTAACATTACTGACCCGTTCTCAGTACCTCCATGCAGGTCACCCCCCTCTGCCTGCAACTTGTCAGGTACTGTTGGAGTCAGGGTTTTTTTTCCCTCTCCAACCAATACAGGCAAGGGGAGACAGAGGTTCCCACTGGGCTATTACAGATCAGGACACATCACCCCAAAATATGACTATAAGAGGCCATCATAGGCTACCCTCAAGTTCACCTCTTTGGTATATTGATCATTTTGAGTTGGTTATTTTGAGAAACTGCAAATATAGGAGTAGCCCTAAAAAACAGCTTGTGTATGAAAGAAACCTACATCTATAAAGGCAATTTTCTTTTCTTTTTTTTTTTGAGACAGAGTCTCACTATGTCACCCTTCGTAGAGTGCCATGGCATTACAACTCACAGCAACCTCAAACTCTTGGGCTTAAGTGATTCTTTTGCCTCGGCCTTCCAAGCAGCTGGGACTACAGGTGCCTGCCACAATACCTGGATATTTTTTTGTTGGAGTTGTCGTCGTAGTTTAGCAGGCCCGGCCAGTTCCAAACCCGCCAGTCCTGGTATATGTGGACGGCGCCCTAACCATTGAGCTATGGGCGCTGAGCCTATAAAGGCAATTTTCACAAGAGCTTCCAGAGGGTAGAGGCTGGGGTCATGGGGAAATTTACTAATTTTCATTAGTAAATGTATGTATTCCAGGAACAGAGTTGCTCCAAGACTACTTTATCACCTAAAAGATTTTATTAGCAGGACAAGGCAACCTTTGTTCACCAGGCATTTCTGTACCTCAATGTCCCATAAAGTGTCTCCATCCCCCTACCCCCCCAAAACCCCAAGCACCAAGTTCTTTCTGTAGCCCAGGATGATATACAAACCTTAATCATCTGGCTGTGTCTTTGAGTCTCACAATTTTGTGGGCCTCCTGTGTTTAGAGATGTGATTGAAATTGTTTTTCTCCTGTTAATCCATCTTACGTCAATTTAATCCGCAGACCAGCCAAAGAAACTAGAAGGGCAGAGGGAAGCAACATTTTTTCCTTCCCCTATGGGGCCCAGGAGGCAAGAGGAGGGTGCTGGGTTTTGGGGAAAGGATCCTCCACATAAAAAGGACTCAAGGGCCAGGTGCAGTGGCTCAGGCCCGTAATTCTAGCATTTTGGGAGGCCAAAGTAGGAGGCTTACTTAAGGCCAGGAGTTTGAGATCAGCCTTGGTAACATGGTGAGACCCTGTTTCTACAAAAAATACAAAAATTAGCCAGAGGTGGTGGCGTGTGCCTGTAATCCGAGCTACTTGGGAGGCTGAGGCATGAGAATCACTTGAGCCCAGGAGCTGAGGTTGTTGTGAGCTATGATGATGCCACTGTACTCCAGCCTGTGCAACACAGTGAGATCCTGTCTCAAAAACAAAAAACCAAGGACGTGAGCAGGTGAGTTGCTCCCCTCCTGATAAGGCGGCCTGGGTTCACATTCCACCCTCACATGGAGGACAAGGGGCCTCAACTGGCAGAGCCTCAGTTTCCCTATTACAAGTGGCAATGTCATCCCGTTAGGATGGGGATTTTGTACATATTGGAAGTTGACACAGGACATGGTTCAAATCCCAGCACCTGCCCCCATTTGCTGTGTGACCACCCACAAGTTTCTCAACCTCTCTGTGCATCAGAACCAAGGCCTCTGGTTTTGAGGCAGGGGAACACTTGGTACAGAATTCCTCTTGTCATTATTCATTCAGCACACACTCTCACCAGTTGCCACCAGCCAAACACCAGATCACTCATTGAAGATAGAAAACTCTGAGACCATGGTGAACAGTCTGATCTCACAAAAGGACACACAAAAAATGACATATTTCAACTGTTTTATTTGCTTTCTGGGGTGTCAAGTTTGGGGTCTCTGGGGCCCAGACCCAAGCAGAGTCCGGCAGACCCTTCTATGCCTGGGGGTCCCAGACACAGGGGTTTCAGACAAGGCACTGGCCAGAGTTCTAAGGGTCAGGGAAAAGCCACGTTGAGGCTGGAAGGGCTGAGCCCTCCTTTGGGGACAGAAAACACAGTCACCTTGAGCAGGAAGAGATTTTCTTCTAAAGTGAAATTTAGGACAAGATAAAATCCTGAGTTATAAGGGGGAGTCCCCACAAGAAGCCAGGTACTCCATGGGCAAGCAGAAAGTGAACCTCACTTCCTAAGGTCCAGGTGAGGCCTTCTTGGCCTCCAGCCAGAGCTGGGACACAGCAGGCCGTGGCCAGCAGAGAACCAGATTGGAAACTGGCTCCCTGGGGGATTTCCTTTCCTTTCCTTTTATGTCAGGACATAAAAGCCCTGGGCCCCAGACCACACCCCTGTAAGTAGCTGGGTCGACCTGGGCCTGGGTAGTCAGGAGCCATGGCCTCCTGGTGGCTGATTCCCGTCCCGTTCTTTGTGCATCGCGAGTATTAAAAAGGCAGGCACTTCTGTGGTTCTCCAGAGAAAGAGTAGGGAAAAGGATTTGGGGGAGGAGCAGTTTGGGGGTCGGAGCCCTGACGCTCAGCTTGTGACAACTGTGCCTGCTCCAACAGCCACTCTACTAAAAGTCTAAGTGGAACCTCGGCCTCAACCTGCCTCCTCGCAATTCTCCCAGCCAGCAGCCCTGGGCCCTTAGGAGGCACTTACGCCTGGGGAAGAGAAAGGATATCTGGGATATAAAAACAAAGCCCTCTTCGGGCGGCGCCTGTGGCTCAATGGGTAGGGCGCTGGCCCCATATGCCGGAGGTGGCGGGTTCAAACCCAGCCCCAGTCAAAAACCGCAAAAAACAAAAACAAAAAACAAAGAAACAAAGCCCTTTCCCCCCTCTCTGCCCTAAGATTTGTAGCCACACAGGGTAACATGGCAAAGAGTTACCCCTTTTTCTGCCTCTGTGGCCACTGGCTGCAGGATCCCAAGAGCTTCCAGAAGGTAGAGGCTGGGGCTATGGGGAAGAATGGGGCTTTGTCCTGCCATCCTGGAAAGGGACTTCTGGTTCAAACACTCAAAGGGGCGGGGAGGTCAAAGGTCAACAGTCTAGACAGTGGCAGCCAACAAGGGGCTGGAAAGAGGGGCAGATTTACACAAGCCATTGCCTGCATCCCCTTCCAGGCCTGGTCACCCCTGGGAGCACAGCATGTGGGGTGTGTGTGCACCAGTTGGTCAGCTCTCCCCAGCAGAAACTTTAAGAAAAAAGGCATCTTGAATCTCCTTTTCCAGACTTCTCTCCCCGCAGCCCCACAGTGGATCTTTTCTGTTCTAGATGTTTCCACGCTAGCAAGGAGCAGAGCAGGGGATTATGTTCCTTACTGAAACTTCTGCCATCTGGGACATTTTCCTCCAAAGATCTGGTTCTGATGGGAAAACCTCAACATCAGCCCCTATGTCCTCTGCCCCATTCCAGCCCAGACCTGCCCCTCCAGGCAGGGCCTTGGGGATGTCGGCTGTTCTGCCCCTTGATGGAGCAGATGCCCTCTGTACCACTTAGCTCAGCCTACCAATCTCTGCCTTTCTTTCCTTTCCCCTGTCTTCTTTCTTTTTCAAGCTCCATTCTCATGCACATGCCACTGACCTTTTTTTTTTTTTTTGGACAGTTTTGGCTTGGGCCGGGGCTTTGAACCTGCCACCCCCGGTATATGGGGCTGGCGCCCTACTCCTTGAGCCACAGGTGCTGCCCCGTCACTGACCTTCTCTTTGGTGGGTAGGGGACACTGAAGGACAGAGGGAAGGTATAAAGCAGTGCTTCTCAACCTTCCTAAGGCCGCGACCCTTTAATACAGTTCCTCATGTTCTGGTGACCCTCAACTATAAAATTGTTTTCATTGCTACTTCATAACTGTAAGTCTGCTACTGTTATGAATCGTAATGTGAATATCTAATATGCAGGATGGTCTTAGGCGACCCCTGTGAAAGGGTCGTTTGACCCGGAAAGGGGTCACGACCCACAGGTTGAGAACAGGTGGTGCAAAGGAATAAAGGTGCACAAACTCTGGCATCTTAAACACAATGCCATCACCTGGCTGGTCAGGACACAGATGCTCCAATCACTGTCCCTGCACCCCGTTCAGCACTTTCCATGGGCTCATCAGGGAAAGTATCTCACCCCTTCATTAATTCTTATCTTTCCCACCAAGCCTCCCACTACATCCCTCAGCCCATCCTTCCGTCTCCACCTCTTTCCCTGTCACCTGCCAAGTGCCACCCACTTCACAGACCACCCTCGCTGCCCACCCCTCTCCTGGCTCCTAAAATTAGAGAGAGAAGGAATGGGGCTCGGTCTCCCCTGCTCCCTTAAACGAGGATATTTTAAGTCCAGACTCACCAAAGACAGACAGAAATGCCATGGAGTGCACAAGTGAGTTCCACCAAAAGAAAAAGAATTTTAAAAAAATGAACAAAGAGAAGATGGCACCCATAGCTCAGTGGGTAGGGCGCTAGCCACATATACCTAGGCTGGTGGGTTCGAACCCGGCCCAGGCCAGCTAAACAACAATGACAACTGCAACATCAACAACAACAATAAAATACTCGGCATTGTGGCGGAGGCCAATAGTCCCAGCTACTTGGGAGGCTGAGGCAAGAGAATCGCTTAAGCCCAAGAGTTTGAGGTTGCTGTGAGCTGTGACGCCACAGCACTCTACCCACGGTGACAGAGTGAGACTCTTGTCTCAAAAAAAAAAAAATTAACAAAGAGAAAATAAAAATGAGCCCAACATTGTGCATTATGAAAGAGGACAAGATTTTAGTTCAACTTTATGAGGAAATGCTAAACCATCACAGGAAAATGCAGATCACACACACACATTTGACAATGATTGGACAAGTTCTGTCTCTACCGATCTAAGTCAGGCAATGCTTTAAATACAGAGGTGAAGTGAGAACCCAAGAAAGATGAAAATGGGGAGTCTGGGGCAGGTGCTCAGCCTTAACTGAGCCTGACCGGACCTGGCTCACTCCCAGCCCCTCCTCTTTCCCTATCCTGCCTAGACCTATTTTCTCCTTCGATTCCCACGGATCAGACATTTGAGGAAAAGAGCTAGATCAAGCCTAAGGGTGTTTGAACAAGACCTCTGGGGAATCCCTGAATCTTCAATTGTTCCCTACATTTAAAAGTGCCACAAATCCAATTCACTGAAGCGGGCCCAGCAGATGTGGTAACATCCCACACTCCAGATTTCTCAGGAGACCCAGAGCTCAGACTGGGGATATGGAGAGGGTGTTTTCAGCAAAGGATGGTCTGCCTTGGTCAGCAGAGTCCTGATCACTTCCTGGCAGCCCATGTACATTGCCAGGCACACACACCAAGCACTCACCTTCCCCTCCAGAGAAAGACCAGGACTCAGAAAATGCGTTTCATAGAAACTCATCAACCCAGTTCCCAAATGCTACAGCAGCTTAGCAAAGTCAAGAACCACCCTGGTGTTGGAACAGGAAAAAAGGAAGGTGAATGTAGAAGAAAATGAAACAAAGCAAAAAAAAAAAAAAATCTCAGCTATTTTAAAAAGAATGAATGTCAGGGAAACACCAGTAGGATCCAACATGGAATCAGATTCCAGCCGTGTCACACTGGGAGGAAGTGGCGAAACCATGTTTCCTCCAAAAAGTAGAAAATGGTTTCTTAAATGTGCATTTTGCTTAGTTGGCTTCACTGTTGTCGTGGCCGTCCTCTCTAACAGGTGTCACTATCCTGCTAAATTTGGCTATCTCCTGAGGGACCTCACCCTTGTCCCTGCCTGGTAAGTTCAAAGTTGGCAGAGAGAGAATAAAAATATACTCCTAATTCCTGGGCGAGTGTCCAAAAACCACTACAGAAAAACCTGTTAGCTTCTGCACCTCCCTCCTGCCTGAACATGCCCAGACATGCTGAGCTCTGCAAACCCAGGCCCCAGGCCCACATTTTATGGAGACCCCTTTAAGGAGAACAAGAAGCTCGCCCTCCTCAGCAAGACCTTACAAATCCAGGGCAGATGTTGGGTGGGTTTTCAGTTGCTATGAAGTTTTACATATTTAAAACAAAAAATCAAATGCAGACAAAATCTGCTTTCCCACTGGTGGCCCTGTCTCTGTGGGGACAGCTCATAACTTCAGAGTTGAAAGGGCTGAGCACTTTGTGGCCACACCTGGGGGACAGTCCCACCCAGTGGCCTGGCCATGAGCCCCATATCCTGAGCAAAGGAGGCCCCGAAATAAAGGTGTGGCATCATAAGTCCAATTTTCAGGGCAGGAGGCAGAAGGAACCACACCCCAAGAAAAGGAAAAGACACTTTTGTTGTTGGCTAAAGCCCACGTTTAACCAAAGAGAGTATAAATTACTCCTTACCCAAACTAGCACTATTGGTTTTAAAAAGAGAATATGAGAGAAAGAAAAAAGTCAAGCCATATCCCAAGGTGACCTTTTCCGGGGCTGCCAGACTGTTGGAGCATAGCTCAGTTCAAAGGCAAAGATTCTTCATGAGGTTTTTAAATGTGGGAAAACCCAGTCATGGATATAAAGTGAACTCTGAAATTCCTTCATCAACAAATTCGGAAAACCAGATGAACAGGCAGCTTTGGCCGTGGCACTGCAGAGCAAAGACCGAGATTCTCCATGGAAATCTGGACTCGGTGGCTGGCCTCCCCGACCATAGCAGCTGTGTTCCCAAATGCAAGGGGAAATGGAGGAAAAAATCTTCAGCCACTTCCTCAAGTCAACCAGAGCTTTTGCAGAGAAGGAAGAGGAGGTGTATCCATCAGAATATTTCATCCAAATCGGATCACCAGCTGACAAGCTGGTTTTTCCTGGCCAGGCCCTGGAGGGTGGACGTCCCTCTTGGGATTGCCAGCAGAATGAGGTCTTGGGAGACCAGAAGGCCCTCAGTGTTTGTGGCAATAGTTGATTTTGCCTTCTGACTGCTCCAGGACATCCAGCATCTCCTCAATGATGGCCCTTAGTGCCCTGCCCAGCTGGTCTGCATTGTATGGTTTGCCCAGTGGGGGCACGTGGACAAAGGCTGATCGGCCATGGCTCTGGTACAGAGAGGTATAGTAGGTGAAGTCACAGAGATACCTAGGCCGCAGGGCATGGGGAGGCGGGAGAGAGACCAAAACAGGGTCAGAGCATCAGTACATGGACCAATAGGATAGCCTCCATCCAAGCAAAGACCTCCAACCTCACCAGAAACCCGCAGAAAGAAATATCACTTCTCCCTCCTTAGGTTGGGCATAAGTGAAAAAACCCAATAACTCCCAGTGCTGTCACACATGTGGGGAAGTGGGCAGAGTGAGATGCTAGTGGGAATGAAAATCAGCTGCCGTCCTGGGAGAAAGGCAATTTGACAGGCTAGGAAAATTATAATTGCCCAGACTTTACAATTTGGTAGGTTTAGTTTTTAGAATCTACCATCAGGAACCATCTGGATGAGGGCACATGAAAACACAAATAAGGATATTCACTGCTGCATCTTTACATACAAAAGCAGAAAAAAAGAAAGCAACCTAAATGCAGAGTGGCTTAGTATACTCTGGTTTATCTGCACCGTGGACTACTACAAAGCCATTTATAAGGAATGTGATAGAGCCAGAAGAAAATGAAGAACTCTGTCCATCATTGGCTAAGTGGGGGAAAAAAAGAGAGAGAAAGAGAGAAAATGGAATACTCTCCAAGATGCATGCTGAGTGCCCACAAGTGAAAACCAAGAAAGGGAATTCTCAGGAAAATGCACACCCCGTGACTCCATCCATGTAAAAGCAAAGCAAAATAAGGCAAAATCCTAAACCTACACAACAAGAGATCTCTGTGTATGGAAGCATGCAGATGAGGAGGAGGGTCCACGGTTCAAGTTTCTAAATTATCAGAGATGTCACTTATACGGAAAGAGAGACGGCAAGAGAATTTTTCACAATGAGAATGTATAAGGATTCAATCTAGAATTATCTGCGTGATTAAAAATTCATCTGAAAAAAGGACTGGCTGGGATAAGTGGCTGGAGTCTGTAATCTCCATAATTTGGGAGGCTAAAATGGGAGGATTGCTTGAGGCCAGGAGTTCAAGATCAGCCTAGGCAACATAATAGACACCTATCTCTAAAAAAATCTTAAAATTAGCCAGGGTGGCACCTGTGGCTCAGTGAGTAGGGCAGCGGCCCCATATACCGAGGGTAGCGGCTTTAAACCCGGCCCCGGCCGAACTGCAATAAACAAATAGCTGCACCTTGTGGCAGGCGCCTGTAGCCCCAGCTACTTGGGAGGCTGAGGCAAGAGAATCACCTAAGCCCAGGAGTTGAAGGTTGCTGTGAGCTGTGATCTCACCACTGTACTCGGCACTATATGCCACAGCACTCTACCGGAGGGTGATAAAGTGAGAGATCTGTCTCTACAAAAAAAAAAAAAAAAAAAAAATTTAGCCAGGTATGGTGGCTCATTCCTTAATTTTAGCTACTCAGGAAGCTGAGGCCAGAGGATCACTTGAGCCTAGGAGTTGGAGGTTGCAGTGAGCTATGATCTCACCACTGTACTCCAGCCTGTGTGACAGAGCAAGACCTTGTTACTGATAAAAAATAAAAAGAGACTGATAGTAAATTTAAAAACTCCTTCATTCAGTCAGCTGAATTTACCACTTGCCACCCTTTGAATTGGGCAAGTGCACATAGTATTAAGAAGTCAAGGTGGCCATTGCTGAGAAGGCACAAAACAGAGGGCATATAACTTGCTTTGGGTATTGGGGGGCCTCCAAGTCACCAAGGAGGCCACTGATGTTGGAGCTAAGACAGGAAAGAGAAGTTAACAGAAGTGAGTTTTGGGCAGAGGTGATAGTGCATGCAAAGGCCCCGAGGCTCGGGTGAGCTTGATGTATTTAAGGAACACCAGGAGGCTGCTCTGAGTGTCTGGAGTGCAGTGGGTAAAGGAAGAGTGGAGGCAGATGAGGGTCGGGCAGGGGCCAGATCACACAATGCCTATGGCCAGTGGGGAGGGACTAAGATTTTATTCTAGGTGAAGTTCAAGCTGTGGGAAGGACTAAGTAAGAAAGGGACATTCTGGCCTGGTGCCTATAGCTCAGTGGCTAGGGGGCCAGCCACGTACACCAGAGCTGGCGGACTTGAATCCAGCCTGGGTCTGCTAAACAACAACAACTACAACCAAAAAATAGCTGGGCGTTGTGGCAGGCACCTATAGTCCCAGCTACTTGGGAGGCTGAGGCAAGAGAATCTCTTAAGCCCAAGGGTTTGAGGTTGCTGTGAGCTGTGACGTGATGCCACTCTACCCAGTTTGACAGCTTGAGACTCTGTCTCAAAAAGAAAAAAGGGATATTATTGGACTTAAATTTATAAAAGATCCTCCAGGTGAGGCGGCTCACGCCTATAACCCTAGCACTCTGGGAAGCCGAGGCAGGTGGATATCCTGAGCTCAGGAGTTGGAAACCAGCCTGAGCAAGAGCAAGACCTTGTCTCTACTAAAAACAGAAAAAACTAGTGGGGCATAGCGGCGCATACCTGTAGTCCCAGCTACTCTGGAGGCTGAGCCAAGAGGATCTTTGAGCCCCAGAGTTTGAGGTTGCTGTGAGCTATGATGCCTCAGCACTCTACCCAGGGTGACAGAGTAAAACTCTGTCCCCCCAAAAAGAAAATGTATAAAAGATCTTTTGCAATAAGTTGAATGATGTCCTGCCCAAATTCATGCTCTCCTGAGACCTCAGTATATAACCTTATTTGGAAACAGGTTTTTTGCAGATGGAATTAGTTAAATTAAGGTTGAGGACGGAGGAAGTAGCTGGGGCAGCATCCAGGTGGGAGATACCAAGTGCCCGGGTGGGGAGGAGTGATAGATTCATGAGTCCCAGGAGCAGAACCAGTAGCATCAGCTATGTACACATAACTAGCACTGTGCCTCCTACGCACTGAATGCTCACCCAAAGTCAGCACACTTGGCTTGTTCTATACCAGGCTCAGTCAACGAAGAAGGGAAACCCCTGTTCACTCCCACCACATAGGGCCCCTACCTTCCGGCATCCTGGGAGATCGTCACTGACACATCCAGGCCCAGTGTGGTGACTCTCTGGCACACAGCGTCCATGTCGATGATGGAGTCAATGCTTTCAGGACCGTCCTCCACGCAGCACTGGGAGCCAGGGCAGAAGCGGCAGTTGTCCAGGCCCTTGTAGCCCTTGTTGTGCCCACATTTCTCCAGTGTGACTGTGGTTGCCATGCCCGACACCCCCACGTGCACCACCAGCTGCAGATAGGCAGGCAGGACTTAATATGACCTGGCCATGGGACAAAGGGTCCCTCTAGGCCAAGCAGCAGGTGCCATGCTCACCGAGTTCTACCTGGGATTCACCATTTCTTTTTCTTTTTGAGACAGAGCCTCAAGCTGTCACCCTGGATAGAGTGCCGTGGCATCACAACTCACAGCAACCTTCAATTCCTGGGCTCAGGCGAGTCTCCTGCCTCTGCCTTCCAAGTAGCTGGGACCACAACGCCTGGCCATTTTTTGGTTGCAGCCGTCATTGTTGTTTGGCGGGCCCAGGCTGGATTCGAACCCGCCAGCTCAGGTGTACGTGGCTGGCACCTTAGTCCGTTGAGCCACAGGTGCTGAACCGATTACACCATTTCTAACCTCTTGCTGTTAGAATAGACCCTAGAGCCACTCTTACAAAAAGGTATGACCAAGCGCAACAGGCGAAGATTTAAAACATGCAAGATTATTCATTGTAGCGCTTCTTATTGCAATAAAATACCAGAAATAACCCAACTAGCTATTCATGGTTAGTTGGTTCAATAAATAATGAACTACAATGTAGCTGTTAGAATGTCCAAGGCAGTTTCCTATGGACTGATCCTTAAGGCATATTGTCAAACGAAAAAGGGAAGGTAAGGCTAGGTGCGGTGGCTCACACCTGTGTAGCACTCTGGGAGGCCGAGGGGGGGTGGACTACCTGAGCTCACAGGTTAGAGACCAGCCTGAACCAGAGAGAGACCCCAGCTCTAAAAATAGCCGGACATGTGATGGTCACATGTAGTCCCAGCTACTTGGGAGGCTGAGACAAGAGAATTACTTGAGCCTAAGAGTCTGACGTTGCTGTGAGCTATGACGCCACAGCACTCTACCGAGGGCGACAAAGTGAGACTCTTATAAATTCCAGGAATGTAGCCTAAAAATAGTCAAGAGAGGTAAGGAAGATGGTCATTTCAGTATTATTTATAAAAGTGAGGGAAAAGTCTGGAAACAACTAGCATGCCCAATGATAGAAGAACGATCACACTAATTAATAAAAATTAACCTAGCCATAACAAACTAATGTTTGGGGAGAATTTTTAATGACCTAGGTCATTAAATTCTAATGATACTTATTTTATAAAATATTTGTAAAAAGCAAGATTTCAAGTTGAATACAGTTTAACTTCAATTAGTGTATTAATTACTTTTGCATATACCTATACACAGAAGGGGCATTATAAAAAAATATGTGGGGCGGCTCCTGTGGCTCATTGAGTAGGGCGCCAGCCTCATATACCAAAGGTGGAGGGTTCAAACCTGGCCTCGGCCGAACTGCAAAACAGAAAAATAGCCGGGCATTGTGGCGGGCATCTGTAGTCCCAGCTACTCGGGAGGCTGAGGCAAGAGAATCGCCTAAGCCCAGGAGTTGGAGGTTGCTGTGAGCTGTGTGATGCCAGGGCACTCTACTGAGGGCGAAAAAGTGAGACTCTGTCTCTAAAAAAAAAAAAAAAAAATATATATATATATATATATATGTATATATATATATATATATATATATGAACATTTAAAACTTAGGTTGAAGAGTGTGCTATCACACATGGCAGCCATGGGCCACATGTGACTTGAAAAGTAACTAATCTAGGGTGACGCCTGTGGGTCAAAGGAGTAGGGCGCTGGCCCCATATGCCGGAGGTAGAAGGTTCAAACCCACCCCTGGACAAAAACCTCAAAAAAAAAAAAAGAAAAGAAAAAAGAAAAGAAACTAATCTAAACCAAGATGTGCAATTTGTGTAAAATACACATCAGATTTTGGAGACTAATCTTATGCAAAAAATTAAGTATTTCATTAATTTTTCATAGTGATTACATGTTGAAATGATAGTACTTTAGATATGCTGAGTTAATTTAAAATATTAAAATTGGCTGCGCGCAGTGGCTCTTGCCTGTAATCTTAGCACTCTGGAAGGCTGAGGAGGGTGGATTGCTTGAGCTCAGGAGTTGGAGACCAGCCTGAGCAAGAGCAAGACCTCGTCTCTATAAAAATAGAAAAACTAGCCAAGCATCATTATAGATGCCTATAGTCTCAGCTACTTGGGAGGCTGAGGTAAGAGGATCCCTTGAGCTCAAGAGTTTGCGGTTGCCATGAGCTGTGATGCCATGGCACTTTACCCAGGGTGACAGAGTAAGACTGTCTCAAAAATAAATAAATAAGTAAACAAATATTAAAATGACAATTTTGCCATTTCTTGTAATTTTTACATGGCTACTAGAAATTTGGAGTGGGGGGTTGTTTTTGTTCCGTTTTTTTGGAGATAGGGTCTTACCAGGTTATCCAGGCTGGTCTCAAATTCCCAGACCCAAGTGATCCTCCTGCCTCAGCCTCCTGAGTAGCTGGGACTACATATATGTGCCATCATGCCCAGAAAATTTTAAATGTTCTACATGACCGACATGAGAACGTCGTCTGTTGGACCCCTGCTTGAGAACAGATATCCCTCGAAGCAAGAGCTGGACTGTTCTATTGGTTGTTGGAGACCAGTACCTGGCACTGTAATCAGGTGCACAATATATTGAATATTGTGGATGCAAATACAAAATAGCAGCTGACATGTGGTGGATTGAATGGTGACCCCTCCCTCCAAGAAAAAGACGTTATCTATGACCTTGTGCCTAGAAACTATGACTGTGATCTTATTTGGAAAAAGGTAATTTAGTTAAAGATCCTGAGATGAGGTCTCCCTGGATTATCCAGGTGGATAACGTCCTTAAACTGCAAAGACAAATGTCCTTAAAAAAGATAAATGGAAGCGAGACAGAGAGAGGACAGGCCACATAAAGACGGAGGCAGGAATTGGAATGATATGGCCACAGCCAAGGGGCACCTGGAGCCCCCAGAATCTGAAAGCGACAAGAAAGAGTCCTCCCCTAGAGCCTCCAGAGGAAACACAGCACTGCTAACACCTTGATTTTGGACTTCAGGTTAAATTTTTTTTTTTTTTTTTTTTGAGACAGAGCCTCAAGCTGTCACCCTGGATAGAGTGCCGTGGCATCACAGCTCACAGCAACCTCCAATTCCTGGGCTCAAGTGAGTCTCTTGCCTCTGCCTCCCAAGTAGCTGGGACCACAGGCACCCGCCACGATGCCTGGCCATTTTTTGGTTGCAGCTGTCATTGTTGTTTGGCGGGCCCGGGCTGGATTTGAACCCACCAGCTCAGGTGTACGTGGCTGGCGCCTTAGCCCGTTGAGCCACAGGCGCCGAACTTTGTTTTTGTTTTTGAAACAGAGTCTTGGTCTATTACTTGGGTTAAAGTGCAGTGGCACCATCATAGCTCACTGCAGCCTTGAACTCCTGGGCTGAGGCTCCTGCCTCAGCCTCCCAAGTGTGCATACTATAATGCCAAGCTCATTTTTCTATTGTTTTGTAGAGATGGTTGTCTCACTTTTGCTCAGGCTGGTCTCAAACTCTTGGGTTCCAGAATCCTCCCACCCCAGCCAAAGTGCTAAAATTATAGGTGTGAGCCATCACACCTGGCCAAATTTCTGTTGTTTTAAGACACCAACTTTTAGCCGGGCATTGTGGTGGATGCCTGTAGTCCCAGCTACTGGGAGGCTGAGGTAAGAGAATCAGTGATAAAGTGAGACTCTGTCTCTACAAAAAAAAAAAAATAATAATAATAATAAGACACCAACTTTGTGGTCATTTGTTATATTAGCCTTGGAAACTAATCCATGTAGTATTCTGCTTAAAAAGTACATGGAAGTCAGATGTGCTAGGGCACACCTGTAGTCCCAGCTACTTGGGAGGCTAAGGCAGGAGGATCACTTGAGCCCAGGAGTTCAAGATTGCAGCAAGCTATGATTAGACTTCTGCACTCCAGCCTGAGTGAGGACAGAACGAGACCACATCTTAAAAACAAAAACACAGTTCAACCTAGCTTGAGCTCCACTGTGTGTGTGTGTAAAGAACGTGTGAATGATAATAATGGTATGAGTCAACAGTTCCTGAGAACTTACTATACACTGAGGTTCTCAACCAAGGGGTGATTCTGCCCCAGGGAATGTCTGGCAATATCTAGAGAAGTTATGGGTGTTATAACTGTAATAGGAGTGCTGCTGGCATCGAGTAGGTAGAAGCCACGGACACTGTTCAGCACCCTCTGATGCCCAGGACACCCTCCCCCCAGGGAATGATGCAGCCACAGATATGAACAATGATGGCTGAGAAACTTTTCATAAACCAAGAATAAGTTTATTGCTTTACTGGCTTCTTTTCACTCATCCCTATCACTAGCCCATGAGGATGGTCCAATCACTACTAATCCCACCACAGAGGCTGGGCACAGTAGTTCACACATATAATCCCAGCACTTTGGGGCTCGGTGCCTGTGGCTCAACAGGCTAAGGCACCAGCCACGTACACCTGAGCTGGCGGGTTCGAATCCAGCCCGCGCCCGCCAAACAACAATTGCGGCTGCAACCAAAAAAATGGCCGGGCGTTGTGGCAGGCGCCTGTAGTCCCAGGTACTTGGGAGGTGGAGGCAGGAGACTCGCTTGAGCCCAGGAATTGGAGGTTGCTGTGAGCTGTGATGCCACAGCACTCTACCCAGGATGACAGCTTGAGGCTCTGTCTCAAAAAAAAAAAAAAAAAAAAAATCCCAGCACTTTGGGAGACTGAGACAAAAGGATCTCTTGAGGTCAGGAGTTTGAGTCCAGCCTGGGTAATATAGCAAGACTCCATCTCTAAAAAAAAGAAAATTTAAAACAAAATTCCACCTTACTGGCTCGGCACCTGTGGTTCAAGCAGCTAAGGCACCAGTCACATACACCTGAGCTGGTGGGTTTGAATCCAGCCCAGGCCCGCCAATCAACAATGATGGCTCCAGCCAAAAAGTGTCTGGGCACTGTGGTGGGCACCTATGGTCCCAACTACTTGGGAGGCGGAGGCAGGAGAATCGCTTGAGCCCGGAATTCCAGGTTGCTGTGAGCTGTGATGCCACAGCACTCTATCCAGGGTGAAAGCTTGAGGCTCTGTCTCAAAAAAAAAAAGAAAAATTCCACCTCACACAAAGGGGAAACTGAGGAATGGGGAATTCAAAGAGCTTGCCCAAGGCCTCACAGTTCATCCACACTGGCCAAGTCCTTTTTCTTTATTTCTATAGGATGTGAAATTATTATTATTATTATTATTATTATTATTATTATTATTATTATTTTGAGACAGAGCCTCAAGCTGTCACCCCAGGTAGAGTGCTGTGACATCACAGCTCACAGCAACCTCTAACTCCTGGGCTCAAGTGATTCTCCTGCCTCCGCCTTCTAAGCTGGGACCACAGGCGCCCACCATAACGCCCGGCCATTTTTTGGTTGCAGCCATCATTGTTGTTTGGTGGGCCTGGGCTGGATTTGCCCACCAGCTCAGGTCTATGTGGCTGGCGCAGTAGCCACTCGAGCCACAGGCGTCAAGCCAGGATGTGAAATTTTTTAAAAATCTGTTAGTGTGGGCAGCACCTGTGGCTCAAAAGGGTAGGCCGCCAGCCCCATATACTGGAGGTGGTGGGTTCCAACCCAGCCCCAGCCAAAAAAAAAAAAAAAAAATCTGTTAGTGCATTGAGTTTTTGTAACTTTTCTGTTGTTTTTTTCTCAAACTGGAATGAGGCAAGAATGAACAGATGCCGCAGAGGAAAAAGCCATGTGCTAATACTTTGTTCCAGTCTTACTAAGCCTCTGGGTCCTTCTCTGCAAAATGAGAAATCTCCCTGAGATTCGACAGGAGGGTTTGAAGGGCAGGCTAGGGTGGGAAGCAAGGTGGGGTCCCTACAAAAGACCAGGTCCTCACCTCTCAGAAACACCATCCCAGGCAGGTTCCCTGGTGGCTGCTCTGAGCCTACGGCCTTGGCTGAGTCCCACATGTAACCTTGGAGGGAGTGAAAGATGTCCTTCCTGCCTGTCTGACCTCCTTTCTTTCCTTCCCTCCCTACCCTTCCTTCTTTCCTTTTCTTCCTCCTTTTCCTTTCCTTTCCTCCCCTTCCTCTTCTCCTTCCTTTCCTTTCCTTTTCTTTTTTTTGAGTCTCACTTTGTTGCCCTGGTAGAGTGCTGTGGCATCACAGCTCACAGCAACCTCAAATCTTGGGCTCAAGTGATTCTCTTGCCTCAGCCTCCCAAGTAGCTAGAACTACGGGTGCCCCCACAACACCTGGCTATTTTTAGAGATGGGGTCTTGCACTTGCTCAGGCCGGTCTTGAACTCATGAGCTCAGGCCATCTGCCCACCTCAGCCTCCCAAGGTGCTGAGATTATAGGAATGAGCTACCACTCCCAGCCCTGATCTTCTTTCTACCCATGTCTGGTAATAGGTACAACTCCTTTCCACACCCTGTGTTCCTTTATGCCTTTCCTACTCTGACTTCATTCTAGGAGGTTTGGAGATAGCTGATGCCACCTCCTGTCAGACTGAGCATGTGACTTGTGTCTAGCAAATCAGAGCATCTTTTCCTCTCTCCCACCAGTGATTGGTTCAGGACCAGCATGTGACCCAATCTGGCCAATGGACTGATGGCATTATTGGAGGAAAGATGCTCTCTTTCTGTTGAGCGACTAAGGAAGACGATAACCAGCAGTCACCTGTCTTTGCCACCATGAGGTAAGAGACTGCTATAGTCTCTTCCCTCATTGCAAATCAAAGCAACATGAAGCTAAGCTGAGAGGCCAAGAGAGAGTGTTGGTCACACTGCCTGAGCACCTGGATCAAGCTAGACCTGAAGCATACAAATTTTGGAGTTCAAGCTAGGTTGAGCTGTATTTTGACAGTCATTTATAACCAAAAGCATCCTGACTAAGGCAGAGCTTCACTAAGCCAGCTCTGTGAAGTCCTAAATATTTGCTTCTTCCCTCACTTCCAAAGCAACCCAGAAAAGTGTAGCCCTTTTTAAAGTAAGTCTGTGGCATTGGTTTTGTGATGGAACAGGCCCGAAGCCTCCCAAATCACCCCCATGTGGAGTGTGCACCTGCAAGTCCTCCTGAGGAAGTACCTGCCTGTCACACCACTCACCTGTGGACTGTGCTTCTCCCACAGGGCAGGGATGAGCCTCTGGACTGTCTTGTATTCAACTGGAATCTCATACACATGTAGGTCCACACTATCACCTAGGCCCAGTTTTTCCAGTTCCTAGAAGTGAGGAGAGAGGGAGTATCATGGCATCAGACGAAGGCTGTATGGATAACGCATTCCCTGGGGATAAAATGGCCTATCCTCAGAACACTGGTGGTTCTCCTACAGTGTTCTCCTCCTTTCATTCTACAGAAAAAGAAGGGGTATGTGTTGACTGAACCCAAATCTCTCATCTCCTTCCCCACTCACTTGTCTCCAATTCTTTCTGAATTTCTTTTCTTTTTTTTTTGAGACAGAGCTTCAAGCTGTCACCCTGGGTGGAGTGCCTTGGCATCACAGCTCACAGCATCCTCTAATTCCTGGGCTCAAGTGAGTCTCTTGCCTCCGCCACCCAAGTAGCTGGGACTACGGTGCTCACCACAATGCCCGGCCATTTTTTGGTTGCAGCCGTCATTGTTGTTTGGCAGGCCCAGGCTGGATTCGAACTCACCAGCTCAGGTGTACGTGACTGGCGCCTTAGCCTGTTGAGCCACAGGTGCCGAGCCTCTTTCTGAATTTCTATGGAGTGGGCAGGACTACCTGGCTTCTGGAGCTAGGGTCCCAGGTTTAAACCCTGCCTGTATGACCTTGGAAAAGCCATTCAACCTCTCTGAGCCTCATCTATAAAATGGGAATAATAAACTACTTGCCTCATGGAGTAGCTGTAAAAATTAAACGAGCTCATTCACACTAAAAGTTCCAAGCAATGCCTGGCACGTTTTAAGTGTCCAAATAACACTGCCTGCATTGCAACTATTATTTTTGTTGTGGTTTGTTATTATACTTTCCCCCTTGTTATACCTGATAAAAATTATTTATAGATTTGGTGCACAGACATAGCATTTACAGGTTGACCCAACTCCTTATGAGAAGTTTTAAGAATATCGTGGCCCAGGTAGAGTGGCTCACACCTTAATCCCAGCAGTCTGGGAGGTTGAAATAGGAAGACCACTTGAGGCCAGGAATTTAAGACTAGCCTGGACAACACTGAGAGATCCCATCTCCCCCCAAAACAAGAAAAACTAGCTGGGCATGGTGATGCACACTTATAGTCCCAGCTACTTGGGGCTCTGAGGTAGAAGGATCGCTTGAGTCCAGGAATTCAAGGCTGCAGTGAGCTCTAATTGAGCCACTGCACTCCAGCCTGGGTGACAGAGCAAGACCCTGTCTCTATTAAGAAAAAAAAAGAAAGTGTCATGAATTGCACACAAACATGGGCTACATATAGCATGTATATGCTTTTCTTGGGAAGCACCAATGTTTTTCTTGCGGTCTGCCAAAGTTCTGGTTGTTAAACCCTTGGGGGTGAAGCCCAAAACCATGTTCCTTCCACGCTGGCCCACAGCACAGCACATAGCAGACCAACAATCATATTTGTTGGGCAAACAATGATTCTGGCAGCTCCATCACCTAGTAGCTATTTTTGAGACGGGGTTTTGCTCTGTTCATGGCAGCCCTGAACTCAAGTGATCCTTCCCCCTCAGCTTCCTAAGTAGTTGGGACAACTGCTAGGTTCACACCACTGCACCTAGCCTAGGGAGAGCCAAAAAATGACATCACACCCCTTCCCTGTTCCAAACTTCTGATGGTTCCCACTATATTCAGAAAAACATTTCAATGCCCCATGGTGGCCCTGCAGGTCAGCCTTCTCCTTGCCTTCCTCTTCCTTCCCCTGCCTCCCCTACCTTGCTACTTCTCCCCAGCCCCCACCACACAGCCTTGCCTTACTGACCCTCTAACACAATAGGCTTGCTTCTCTCTGCCTCAGGACCTTTGCACAGGCTGTTCCCTCGTCTTAGAAAGCTGTTCCCCTCATTTCCTGTTAGTCGACTTCTCCTGAGCCTTCACATCTCAGTCTCCTGGGAAGTCTTTCCTGACTCCCAGGCCAATTCACACACTCTCTCCATCCCCAGGTCATTGTCCTTGGCACAGTGCAGGATGAGCACACAACAGGTGATTGAGAATGTTGTTTGGGTAACTGAGAGCAAGCATAGACCTCTGTGGCCCTGCGCATGTCACTGAACCTGCTGAGACTATCTCACCTTTCTCAGCTGGAAATAGGGACTGGTTGGAACCACTCATTTTTTTTTTCCATCCTTTCCTACAATTTTTTTGTTTTTTTTTTTTTTTGCAGTTTTTTGCCGAGGCTGAGTTTCAACCCACCACCACAGGCACATGGGGCCAGCGCCTTACTTCTTTGAGCCACAGGCACCACCCCTTTCTTACATTTTAAGGGAGCTCTGCACAACTCATGACAACCAAGATGTGGAAACAGCCCAAATGCCTGTGACTTAAGAATGGGTAAACCGGCTCAGCGCCTGTGGCTCAACGGGCTAAGGCGCCAGCCACGTACACCTGAGCTGGCGGGTTCGAATCCAGCCTGGGCCCACCAAACAACAATGACAGCTGCAACCAAAAATTGGCCGGTGGTTGTGGCGGGCGCCTGTGGTCCCAGCTACTTGGGAGGTGGAGGCAGGAGACTCGCTTGAGCCCAGGAATTGGAGGTTGCTGTGAGCTGTGATGCCACAGCACTCTATCCAGGGTGACAGTTTGAGGCTCTGTCTCAAAAAAAAAAAAAAAAAGGAATGGGTAAACCAAATACGGCATAATGGAAAATTATTCAGCCAGAAAAAGGACTGAAGCACTGATGCTGCTACAACACGAATAAGCCTCAAAAACATGACTGGGTGCAGTGGCTCACATCTGTAGTCCTAGCACTTAGGGGAGCCAAGGTGGGAGAATCACTTGAGGCTGGGAGATCAAGACCAGCCTGAGCAAGAACAAGACTCCACCTCTACGAAAAATAGAAAAGATTAGCCAAGCGTAGTGGTGCCCGCCTATAGTCCCAGCCACTTGGGAGGCTGAGGAAGAATGACTGGCTGAGCCTAGGAGTTTGGGGTTGCTGTGAGCTATGATAATGCCGCTGCACTCTAGGGCAACAGAATAAGACTCTGTCTTAAAAAAAAAAAAAGAAAGGGCCAGGTGCGGTGGCTCACACCTATAATCCTAACACTCTGAAGAGGCTGAGGCAGGTGGATTGCCTGAGCTCATAGGTTCAAGACCAGCCTGAGCCAGAGCAAGACCCTGTCTCTAAAAAAGAGCAATGCCTTGTAGTGGGTGCTTGTGGTCCCAGCTACTTGGGAGGCTGAGGCAAGAGAATTGCTTGAGCCCAAGAATTTGAGGTTGCTGTGCGCTGACGCCATAGCACTCTATAGAGGGCGACATAGTGAGACTCTGTCTCAAAAAGAAATAATAATAATAAAATAAATTAAAAAAACAAAAAACCAGGCCCGGCGCCCTGGGGCTGGCGAGTTCCAACCTGGTTCGGGCCTGCCAAACAACAATGACAACTACAACCAAAAAATAGCTGGGCGCTGTGGCAGGTGCCTGTAGTCCCAGCAACTTGGGAAGCTGAGGCAAGAGAATTGCTTAAGTCCAAGAGCTTAAAGTTGCTGTGAGCTGTGATTCTACAGCACTCTACGGAGGGTGACAAAGTGAAACTCTGTCTCAACAAACCCAAAGAAACAAACAACCCCCGCCCCCAAACCAAACAAACAAAAACCATGATGCTGAGTGAGAGAAGCCAGACACCAGAGGGCACTGCTAATGCAGACGGGGTTTCCTTTTGGGGATAATGAGAATGTTCTAGAACTAGACAGAGGTGATGATGGCACAACATAGTCAATATACTCGATGCCATGGAACTGTTCGCTTTAAAATGATTAATTTTATGCTAGAAGATTTTCATCTCAAGTTTTAAAAAAAGAAAAAAGAAAAGCAACTCTTTTTTTTTAATGCAAGCATGAAACAAAGTTTATTAAGAAAGATAAAGATAGATTTACAGAGTAAGAGCAAGATATAGGCTTACAGAGCAATACATTCACCATAGACAGCTAACAGGCCCCCACCATCACAACAAGGAAAAGGCAAAGAGGCCAGAAAAGCAACTCTTTTTTTTTTTTTTTTTGAGACAGAGCCTCAAGCTGTCACCCTGGATAGAGTGCTATTGCATCACAGCTCACAGCAACCCCCAATTCCTGGGCTCGAGCGAGTCTCCTGCCTCTGCCTCCCAAGTAGCTGGGATTACAGGCGCCCGCCACAACGCCCGGCCATTTTTTGGTTGCAGCCATCATTATTGTTTGGCGGGCCTGGGCTGGATTCGAACCCGCCAGCTCAGGTGTACGTGGCTGGCGCCTTAGCCCGTTGAGCCACAGGTGCCAAGCCCAGAAAAGCAACTCATAAATGATGATAGTGGGCAGGAGTCAAAGGTGTAGCCTCTAGAGCTGGTGACCAGCTTTGTTCCTTCTTCCTCCTACTCACCAGCGGAGTGATCTTGGGCAAGTCACTCACCCTCTCTCTGCCTCGGTTTCCTTATCTGTGAATGCGTTTAACAGTAGCAACCATTGCATAGGGAGGAAAAACAAAATAATACACATGAAAGGCACAGGGCCTAATGACTCATTAGCTTAAATACTGTTATCACATGAATCTACTTCATTAAAAAGAAATCAAAGAAACGTCTACTTCTGGCTAAAGTATTAGCAATAAGAATCAGATTGATGGGGCAGCACCTGCGGCTCAAAGGAGTAGGGCGCCGGCCCCATATGCCAGAGGTGGCGGGTTCAAACCCAGCCCCGGCCAAAAACTGCAAAAAAAAAAAAAAGAATCAGATTGACCCTCTTATTAGGACCAATTTAAAAAATAGACAAAATAATCTATAAATGAATAGTTTTCATACACTGAATTGGAATGTTGAAAGTAAATAAAGATCCAGAAAGGGTAAGGAAGTTACAGTTTGTAGGGCAGAGTACCAAAGAGGAGTCCACAGGAGAAGGGGAGAGAGCAAGAGAGATATTGATTTTAGAGGGTTGAAGACTAACGGGCAAATATGTGTGCTAAGACCAGGGACAGAACCACCAGGGATGGACACCCCCAAAGGAGCAGAGGGAACAACCTTCCAAGTTCACACAGGGCTGCAAATATAACAGTTTATGTTCCCACCAGCCAAAGTAAGAAAAGTCTTTTAATGAAGTGGGGGAAAATTAGCCCTGGAAAAAAGGCTGCTCTTGTCCTGCCTGACAAAAATGTAACAGCAAGCTTCAAACAAGCCAGGTATGGTGGTGCATGACTATATTCCTAGCTACTTGGGAAGCTGAGGCAGGAGGATCTTGTGAGCCCAGGAGTCCAAGGCCAGCCTAGGAGATAGTGAGATGCTATCTCCTGAAAGAAAGAGAGAGAGACATTCAAACGGCTTTCAAGTAACTTAGCAGTATCCCAAAACAAAAGCCAAGAATATTTGGAGGAAACTCAACAGTATCCAGCATGCAGCAAAGTAAAATTCACAATGTCTAGCATTGACTCAAAACTTACCAATCACATAAAGAAGCAGGAAAATACCACCCAAATGAGGAGAAAAAGGAACAGAAACAGGCCCAGAAATGAAATGGACGGTAAAATTAGTAGATGAGGACATTAAGACGGTTATTATTTAAAAGCATGACAGATCGGGTGGTACCTGTGGCTCAGTGGGTAGGGCGCCGGCCCCATATACCGAGGGTGGCGGGTTCAAATTCGGACCCAGCCAAATTGCAATAAAAAAATAGCCGGGCATTGTGGCGGGCGCCTGTGGTCCTAGCTTCTTGGGAGGCTGAGGCAAGAGAATCGCCTAAGCCTAACAGTTGGAGGTTGCTGTGAGCTGTGACGCCACAGCACTCTACTGAGGGCGACAAAGTGAGACTCTGTCTCTAAGAAAGAAAAAAAAAGCATGACAGATCAAGTTTCAAGCCTTGCCATGTTCTCCATGCCCTCACTAATTTACTTTAGAAGTAACAGAACATAGCCGGGTGTTGTGGCGGGTGCCTGTAGTCCCAGCTACTTGGAAGCCTGAGGCAAAAGAATCGCCTAAGCCCAGGAGTTGGAGGTTGCTATGAGCTGTGCTGTGTGACACCACGGCACTCTACTGAGGGTGATAAAGTGAGACTCTGTCTCTACAAAAAAAAAAAAAAAAAAAGATGTAACAGAACACACATCTATGCTGATCCATTTTTTTTTTTTCTTTTGGCCGGGGCCGGGTTTGAACCCACCACCTTCGGTATATGGGGCTGGCGCCCTACTAGATGAGCCACAGGCGCCGCCCTTGTTTGTTTTTACGAAACGTAGTCTTACTATGTTGCCCAGACTGGTCTTGAACTCTTGGGTTCAAGGAGGGAGGATTACTTGAGGCCAGGAGTTCAAGACCAGCCTGGGCACATAGTAAAGCCTCATCTTTAAAAATGAAAAAGAAAAAAAATCAAATGACATAAAAAGCACAGGTAATGAAAGAAAAAAACAGATAAACTAAACTTCATCAAAATTAAAAACAGAATGACATACTTCAAAAGAATGACTACGTTATGTCTAGACCAAGCTATAGGGAAAATTGTAAGGCATGACTGGTGGGGAAAGTGAGCCACCTTCTGGGCAAGGAAGGAATGGGAAGGGAAGGGGGCAAAACGGAGATGTCTCTGCATGCATCATGTGATTTTGAGTTTTGACCTTGTCAATGTTTAACAAAATCAAAAAGCAAAATAAAAACAACCCACGGTCCCGCACCTACAGACCTGCCTTTTTTTCTTATATTTCACTAATGAGCACAACATAATCGTCTTGAGTCCCATGTGACATGTGTTGCTTTTTAAATCAGGAGGGAAATCTGTATTAAGAAAAGCAGGATGTGGGTACAAATCCCATTGCTGCAAGATTAGAGAAAAAAAAGAAAGAAAAGAAAAGCAGGAAGTGACACCAAGGTAGAGGCAACGGAAGAAAGAATAAACCAAAACCTTTGTGCAACAAAGGACACTGTCAAGAGATTAAAAAAACAGCCCCCAGAATGGGAGAAAATATTTGTAAATCATATCTCTGAGAAGGGATTAGTACTCAGAATATCTAGACAACTCACAACTCAAAACCAACAAACAATCTGATTCAAAAATGAGCAAAGCACTTGAATAGACATTTCTCCAAAGATGATATACAAATGGCCAATAAAAGTGTGAAAAGATACTTAATATTATTAGTCCTTGGGAAAATGCAAATCCCACACACTCACCAAGATGGCTATTAATAAAATAAAATGGAAGATAACAAGTGTTGGGAAGGATGTGGAGAAAATGAAACCCTTGTGCGTTGCTGGTAGGAATGTAAAATGGTGCAGCTGCTGTAGAAAACAACAGTATGTCAGTTCCTCAAAAAATTAAACAAAGAATTACCATTTGATCCAGCAATTTCACTTTTGGGTATATATCCAAAATAAATGAAAGCAGAGTCACAAAGAGGTATGTGTACAAATGTTTATAGCAGCATTTTTTATTAGTATGATAGCCAAGAGGTTGGAAACAACCAAAGTGTGCACTGATGATTGCGTAAACAAAATGTGGTATATCCATACAAAGGAGTATTACTCAGCCTTTAAAAGGAAATAAATCTGATATATGCTACAATGTGGATGAATCTTAAGAAATTATGCTTGGCTCGGTGCCTGTAGCTCAAGCAGCTAAGGAGTCAGCCACATACACTGGAGCTGGCGGGTTCAAATCCAGGCCTGGGCCTGCTGAATAACAATGACAACTGTAACCAAAAAATAGCCAGGCGTTGTAGCAGCTGCCTGTAATCTCAGCTACTTGGGAGGCTGAGGCAAGAGAATTGCTTAAACCCAAGATTTGGAGGCTGCTGTGAGCTGTGACACCACAGTGCTCTACCCAGGGCAACAGCTTGAGACTTTGTCTCAAAAAAAAAGAAAGAAAGAAATTATGCTTGGTGAAATAAAGCAACACAAGGCCCGGTGTGGTGGCTCACGCCTATAATCCCAGCAATTGGGAGACCATGGGAGGTGGATTGCCTGAGAGCTCACAGGTTCCAGACCAGCCTGAGCCAGAGCGAGACCTCATCTCTGAAAATACACGGGCGTTGTGGTGGACACCTGCAGTCCCAGCTACTTGGGAGGCTGAGGCAAGAGAATCACTTAAGCCCAGGAGTTTGAGGTTGCTGTGAGCTGTGACTCCATGGCACTCTACC
>CAUYRH010032769.1:0-10427 GCA_963574655.1 Perodicticus potto | reverse complement strand
GGCTGTGTCTTCTCCTCTTCACTGGCACTTTCACATGTCTAGTTGTCATGTGTCTCTGAGCAAAGATAGTTCTTGACTTTTCACAGAAGTTTTTCTCTGTTCAGTTGTCTTTTTATCTGGTGAAGCAGTATGTTTTTTCTTCTTTGGCTGTGGATACTACATGCCATGTCTATTTTCCAGATTGGTTTCACCAGGCACTTATATTAGCAGAAATAAAAAGAAATTAAAGTTCCTTTATATGATCGAGATGTTGGAATAACCAGCAATGCGACTGAGTTGTTACTGTGGCTGGAGTTGGAAAGACTGGTGTAAGCCTGGCTGCGCCTGCGCCTCAGGTGCGGCGCGGGCGGGCCGGCCGTGAGCAAGCCCTGGCGTCCGCAGCCTGTGCTGCCCGCTGATCCGGCCTCGGGGCTTCCGGGGCCGCCGGCTGTCGGCGAGGACGTTTCTGCTGTGGACCACGTCAGCGTTCCCGGTGTGGCCGCGAGTCGGCACAACATTCTGAAATTTTTTGGTCATTGCAATGATCTTGATCGGAAGATGAGAAAATGCTTGAAGAAAGAGTATATTGGAAAGAGGGCCAAGAGCAGGGAGCATGGCTATGCTATGCGGAAGAGACTTTCTGAGTCTCCAGATGAATCTGAAAAATAAGTTCTGTTTCCACTGAACGCCTTGGCTGAAAGAAGACTCTTGGTTGAAAGCTGAAAGAACCCTATCTTACTTGGTCTACAGAGTCCTTGAATGGAAGGTGACCCACGAGAAACTGAACCATGGAGAAATATGAAAACGCTGGATTCTGAGTATTCGTTGGGCAGAGCCTTTAGTACCATCTCTCCTGTGCCAACAAACCTGACTTCTACTGCGTTCCTTCCCTTTGTTTACAACCAGTTAACATCTGAGTAGCTTGTCTCCCAGAATAAAATTATTTAAGTAAAAAAAAAAAAAAGAAAAGAAAAGAAAAGAAAGACTGATGTAAAGAGTTGCCAGGTCGGGTGATCCCTGTGGCTCAGTGAGTAGGGCGCCAGCCCCATACACCGAGGGTGGCAAGTTCAAACCTGGCCTTGGTCAAACTGCAACAAAAAAATAGCTGGGCGTTGTGGCAGGCACCTTTAATCCTAGCTACTTGGAAGGCTAAGGCAAGAGAATCGCTTAAGCCCAGGAGTTGGAGGTTGCTGTGAGCTGTGATTCCACATCACTCTACCCAGAGAGACAGCTTGAGGCTCTGTCTCAAAAAAAACATAAAAAAATAAATCCCCATAGTGGGCTCAGCACCTGTAGCTCAGCAGCTAGTGTGCCAGCCACATGCACCAGAGCTGGCGGTTTTGAACCCAGCCTGGGCCTGCCAAACAACAATAACAACTAAAACAAACAAACCAAAAAAAAAAAAAAAAAAAGAAAGAAGGAGAATAGCCGGGCATTGGGGTAATAAATCTGTGGTAACTCGGCATCTGAGGCAGAACTTTCCAAAAAGCTTCAGTTGGAGTGAGACAGTGAAAAGGTTGTTAGGTACCTGACTTGGACTGTTGGTGCAGCGGCCTATAGTCCCAGCTACTTGGGAGGCTGAGGCAAGAGAATCTCTTAAGCCCACGAGTAAGAGATTGCTGTGAGCTGTAATGCCAGAGCACTCTGCTGAGAGTGACATAGTGAGACTCCTTCTCAAAAATAATTAAATAAATAAAAAATAAATCCCGATGGTGTTCAGTCAGTACAAAAATAGGTTTATATGTGCCTGGTAGGCATGGGATGACAGAATACTGTTTATAAAGGAGTTAACTTATGTCTTTGTGTGTGTGTGTGTGTGTGAGACAGAGTTTCACTTTGTCACCCTGAGTAGAATGCTGTGGCGTCATAGCTCACAGTAACCTCAGAGTCTTGGTTTCAAATGATCCTCTAGCTTTACTCTCCCAAGTAGCTGGGGCTACCATGACGCCTGGCTAATTATTTCTATTTTTACTAGAGACGGGGTCTGCTCTTCCTCAGGCTGGTCTCAAACTCCAAGACTACCAGGATGAGCTGGGACTATCATAACACCCAGCTAATTGTTTCTATTTTTAGTAGAGATGGGATGTGCTCTTGCTCAGGCAGGTCTCAAACTCCTGAGCTCCAGCAATCCATATGCCTCGGCCTCGCTGAGTGCTAGGATTACAGGGGTGAGCCACCACACCTGGCCCCTAAACTAGGTCTTTTAATTGGAGTGTTCCAGATTTCACAAGGGCCAAAGGTAATGCTTCTGGCTATTTAAGTCCAGTATTTTGACAGATTTTTTTCAAAATCATTTTTATATTTAGCTTTTTATTTGTTCTGAGAATTGGGGATGACATGGGATATAAAATTTAAATAAATACCCTAGAGTCATGGCAAGCAAGTGGTTTAAAATGAGTCCCCTGATTTGATTTAATGCATAAAGGAATATTAAAACACGAGATAATCTCGTTACTAGTTTTTTTAACCACTCTTGTATCAGGAGATCTAGTTAAACAACATTTAGTCTATTCATTAAACAATAAAGAGTAAGAAAAGATTAAATCTGGAGGTAAATCTGTAAAATCAATTTGTAGTGTCAAAAATGGATAGTTTGAGTTTTGGAGGGGCAATTTTCTCCAGAATTTGATGAGACTTACAAACAATGTACTTGGAAATATACATACATACATATATATATATATTTTTTTTTTCTTAATCATCCTCCATTTGCACATATTTCCATATATTGGGAGATAAGTGCAAGTCAAAAAGGTAAAAGAAAAGGAGACAAGAGAATCTGCATAGCTTAATATGCAAGTCATCTCATTTTATAGATTTAATATTTTATAAAGATTTTTTATTCATTGGCTTTTTTTTTTTTTTTTTGAGATAGAATTTCCAGCTGTCACCTTGGGTAGTGTTCTGTGGTGTTATAGCTTAAAGCAACCTCCAACTCTTTGGCTCAAGCCTTAGTTTTTCTATTTTTAGTAGAGATGGGTCTTGCTCCTGCTCAGGCCTGGTCGCTAACTCATGAGTTCAAGGAATCCAGCCATCTTGCCTTCCCAGAGGGCTAGGATTACAAGCATCAACCACTATACCTGGCCTTCATTGGCTTTTAAATATTACCTTTAAAAAAAAATTCAGACTTTATCTTTTATTTTATTTTATTTTATTTTATTTTTGAGACAGAGTCTTACTATGTCACCCTCAACAGAGTGCAGTAGTGTCACAGCTCACTGCAAACTTAAATTCTTTGGCTCAAATGATTGTCTTGCCTCAGCCTCCCAAGTAAACAGAAATTTTTGCAAATTTCTGAAAGTCGGAGTTTACATTTTATGAAGCATATTTAACCATTTTTTTTTGGTTTTTCTTAATGTAGACATTTGAGGCTTTTAACTAAATTTGATAATTTTCGTATCAAATTTAATTTTATTTTAGACGTATTTCAGTTTCTATTACTATTTAAGACAAGATTATAATTTCTGTTGAAAAAAATCCTCAAGAGTTTAGAACATAAATCTGTGGTATTTCGGAATCTGAGGCAGAACTTTCCAAAACGCTTCAGTTGGAGTGAGACAGTGAAAAGGTTGTCAGGTACCTGACTTGGACTGTTGGTGCTTGTGCTCTGTTTGCTTCTGGGAGTCTTTGGGTGTTCTATTTTAGAATCCAGTTTTGATAAAAATTAAATGAAAGAGAACTTAATTAAGCAAAGAATATTTCACAAACTGGTCAGTTGAATTAGAAGTAGTTTGGAGAGACTCTAAGGTTGAGAAGATGCGTGGACAGAAAAGGAAAGTGAGGTATAAAAACAGTTAGATTGGCTAAAGCTCAGTATTTGTCTCAATTAGATACAGTTTGAATCAGCAGGCTGTTTTTGATTGGCTAAAATTCTATGATCCACAGAGAAGAAAGAGTAAAGATGAATAGAGTAAACTTCACTGAGGAAAAACAGATGAACTTTTTATCTTGTAAGTGAAACTATTAAGCCCAAATCAAGGTTATAACATAACTAAAGATATAAGAAGGGCTACCCTGCAATTAAGGATAGCCCACCTCCTGCAAGCTTGTACTTCTAATCTGTGTCACGCCTGGTTCCTTCCTGCAGCGACTGACACGAGGGCCATAGGAGTCATGACAATTAAGAAGTCTCCAACCAATAGCCAGGCATTGTGGCAGGCGCCTGTAGTCCCAGCTACTCGGGAGGCTGAGGCAAGAGAATTGCCTAAGCCCAGGAGTTGTAGGTTGCTGTGAGCTGTGATGCCATAGCACTCTACCGAGGGAGATAAAGTGAGACTCTGTCTCTACCAAAAAAAAAAAAAAAAGAAGTCTCCAACCCTGAAAGACAAGGGGCATGGTAAAAAAAATAAAAACAAACCCAAAGAGATTAATTGGATTACACCTACCTTCTTTGAGATGCATCATTAGGTTGTCTGTTTATATTGTTCCTACTTGAGGACACCTAATTAAAGATGGTGGCCGAGTGGCAGCTTCTGTGTAGCCAGGCAGAATGGGGAGAGAAGACTCCAGGCATCTCTGGCTAGTGGGTTTCACTTAGAGGCTTCCCTTTGGTGATACAGGAAGTCAGTGAAAGACTTCTGGACCCCACAAGGAGGACAGAAGCGGTGGAAATCTGGCAAGTGATAGGTGCGTTCGTTTGGTCGGAGGCTGTCTGCAGCTGTAATCATAGCAATGGCAAGAATGCAAGCAGGAAAAGCCTTACCTGGGGGCTGTTTTGGTTTTTTTTTTGGACTTGGACACTCGATTGAACTGCCTTGGGAGATCTTTAGCCAGTGTGTGGATGACTTTGGGTGTTGTCCTGGGCCCCAGACTGAGCCGCTGAGCCGGAAAGGAGCTAATATCATTCCTCTGGGGGCTGCCCCTGCCTGTTGCAGCACCGGGATTGGCCGGGAGAACTTGGGCGAGTAATCTAGTGACTGAGCTGCCCAAAGGCGGGAATTGAGATGCTGGGCAAGTGTGGAGATCCAAGTGTTTGCCAAATTAGTAGCCGTGGCCCTCAGGGGTATAGAGGGAGACTGGATTTGGCACACTGGATGAGCAGGCAGCCATGCCAGGAGAGATCCCAGGGATAATTGCTTTCCCTGGAAAGTGTTGTAACTGTGGCCACCCATAAGAAAACACAGACCCCACTTTAGGCTCAAATTACCTGTACAGGCGGACTGCTGCCCCAAACGGCAAATGGCACAATCAGGTGGTGATTTATTACATCTGCACAGGCAAACCGCTGCCCAAAACGCAAATGGCCCCTAAGTGCAGTACAGGCTGATTTTTATACCCCTTTGTGCTGATGTGGCAAGGCAAGCATGTACAAAAGCGGAACGTGTCTGGTTAGAGGGCGGGGTTATAATCAGGTAGTTGGCTCAGGGGTCTATTTTGTTGGCAATTGGCATGGGAACAGCTTGAAAAGCTCAGTAGTTTGGGAAACTCAGTAACCTGGGAAAGTCTGCTTGAGTGAGTTTTTACCATTGTTTTAACCGTGGATAGGGAGTCAAGGGAACTCAGAACTTCCTTGTAAGAAACCTGTTCTCAGAATTAACCCAAAGTGGGGCTTGAGATGGACAGGGACTCAGGCTGAAACAGTTAGGGGCCTTTAGGGGTCTTCTTGCTGGGTTGGTTACTACATTCCCCACAGGTCTTTTGTGGAATCAAATCCTTGGTTCATCTGCGTCACTGGAGAGGGTCTGTTTAAGGCTGGACAGGGAACTTTCATTTGTCAGGCTCAGGTGAGTTCCGACATCAGACTCTTATTTCCAGGTACAAACTCTCTGAGTTTTAGCAAGGTTATGAACAAAGCAGTTACAAACATTTTGGATGGCTTTACCCTAACTAAGCAGTACACATCCTAATCTCCTCTCCAGACAAAAATTGCAGCAAAGACTTAATAACTTTGTTCAAAATGAGGGGCTGCATTCATTCATTTGCTAGAACATTCCTTCAGTTCGTAAAGGTATTTTTCCATCTATCAAGTCTGGGCCAAAATATTTTTCAGAGCCAATTATTTATTTTTAGAAAAATGAAACCTTTGGCTCAGCGCCTGCAGCTCAACAGGCTAAGGCGCCAGCCACGTACACCTGAGCTGGCGGGTTTGAATCCAGCCTGGGCCTGCCAAACAACAATGATGGCTGCAACCAAAAAATGGCTGGGTGTTGTGGCGGGCACCTTTAGTCCCAGCTACATGGGAGGCAGAGGCAGGAGACTTGCTTAAGCCCAGGAATTGGAGGTTGCTGTGAGCTGTGATGCCATGACACTCTACCCAGGGCGACAGGTTGAGGCTCTGTCTCAGAAAAAAAAAAATAATAAGAAGAAGAAAAAGGAAACCTTTGACCTGGGTCTCCTCTCCCCTTCTAGAGGTTGTTTACTTTAGAGACCTGTTGCTTATATGGATACAGCTCTATTTAGTATGAGATCTGCACTCTCTTTCCCAGGTTTTCAAGGGCATCCAGAGCTCACTGGACTGTCCGAATTGTAACACTTTCCAGGGCACGGTCCCTCTGCTAATAGCTCTGGCATTCTCCATTTCCTCGGTATGTTCCTCAGTCCAACAAAATGTCATTTTATTACTGATCTGTGAACCACTGTGGCCCAATTCTCAAATTCCTGAGGCCAAATACTCACTGAAATAATTCCGGTAACAAAACTACAACAACATTATTTCTAATGTCTTTTTATTTTCACCAAGTTCTACATGGCCGTGTGGCTGTTACTAAAGACAGACAGAAAACCAAAGAAGGTGGAAAACCTAGAACTTCCAGTTTTTCAAAGAATAACCAGGGGACAAAGTTGGAGTAGGGAAGAAGGGCACACTCACACATTTGTTTCACCCCATGAATGGGTGTGTGTGTGTGTGTGTGAAACTCTACCTGTTATTATATGTTTCAATTATTTTCTAAGCATTCACATGCATACAATTCTAACCCATTTTTTAACTAGGGCAGCCTCAATTTCCCACTCCAGCTGCTACTTAGCCATAGGAGGCAAACTGTGAAGTTAGACCCTGTGAAGGGAGGTCTAACTCTACCTTCAGAGTTCTCTCAGTCACACCACACTCATACACTTTCACACACTTTTTAATAGACCTGCTGATGACCTAATGTCCAAGGAGTTGCTCAGGCTCCTTCTTCCACTAAAACCGTAGTGGGATCCTCAGATTGATCATACCTTGCCTTAATTTGGGGTCTCAATATTGGCTTATTTCTGCAGGTGCCGATGTTAATTACTTTTTTGTACTGAGGTCTTAAGGACTGTGACTCTTTTTGGGTTCTCTACTCAGGCCTTAATAGTACTGTGGTGGTGGGCTAATATACATATGAGTTTTTACTTTTTCCTGTGACATTTACCCCTTTTTCCCCAAAGTTTAAAAGTTCAATTAAGACAACTCCCTTGAGGAGTTTCCTCAGGCTTCAGCCATGTGTTGACCAGCCAGCTCCCAGTATGTGGCTGGGGCAGGGCATGTTGAATGTCTTAAAAATTACCTTTTACTTCTTAAGAGGCAATGAAGTTCTATTCAGCCAGCTGTGATGACTTCAGGTGAGGATTCCTTTCACCTTCACTGCTATACGTGTGGTCAGGATGATGGTGGAAAGTCCTTTCTACCTTGGTTTCAGGGGCACCAGTTTCTGATTCTAGACTTAGACTTGGTCTCCTTGGTCCTCCAGAGAGAAAGGATGTACAGATACAAAAGACTAAACAGAACATAGTTAAATACTCCAGTGGGGACTTTTCCTTGCTACTCTTTCTAGGGTTTTGTCTATTCAGTTCAGTTTTTCCAGGTTTTTTAGGAGTTTGACAGAGGCTTCCCTGAACATCATCAGTGGCGAGACCTGCATTCAATCAAGCTTTGCTTCCTGGCAGAGTTTATTAACCTCTGCTTTCCTGGTTCTGTTTATGACTTTACTTTATCTAATTTTCGAGGCCAAGTTACATATAGTTTTCAGGTGTAATACTCAAAGTTTTAGTTATTATTTGCATTTTTTTTTCTGCCATGAAGGCCAGTTTACTGTTAAACTTAAATCATGCAGCAACTTAAACCATGGGATGATTTCTCTGGGCAATACGTAGACTCAGCAGATAACATTTAAAACTGCATAAATTTTCCCAGTGTAGCTAACAGGTGATTTTTGTTGAGTCTTCAGGTTTCAGAGTAAATATAACCACTGTATATAATTTTATACTTTTTGACCAGTTTCTTAGTCCCATTTAACAGATTAGTTTAATAAAACAGTTATGTCTCATATTATGAGATGGGTCGCAGCCTCTTTTCTCTTTGAACTATTTTTCTCTTTCCAGTTTCTCTCTTTACTAAAGACAATGTGTAGTAGAACTAACTTAGTTGTCAAAATAAACTGTACTTTCAATATACTGGGTTTGATTATTTGCATACAGTGTAGTAAGAACAATTAATTGTCAGCCATCTAGGCTTTTTTTCTTTAAAATTGACTTTGCTGGAAACTTTTATAAGGAATCTCAGGCTAGACTTTCTTGAAAGCCTTTCACAAGCCCAGATTTCATCTGTGCTGTTAGATACCTGTATGCATTGGGTAAATTCCTCTTCCCCAAGCACATTTTGATTCCTGGACCCATCAGCAAGGGACCTTTGTTACTTACCACAGATCAAGAAATGTTACTGGCAGGTATTTGGCCAGTTTTCCAAAGGGGTTTTTTTTTTTCATTGGTCTTATAAAGTCAACCTTAATTCCTCAATGCAGTTTGGATACTTCTGGAAATGCTATTCCAGCCAAAGCCTTGGTAAAATAACCAGTGCCTTTATCATGTCCTATAGAATAAAACAGATTCTTCTTGAACTTATGCAAATAACTGTATTGTTAGAAATTAAGAATATTTACAAATGGCTTTTAAATTCTAGAGAAGTTAAAGAGAGAGAAAAAATACATGTTTCAAATTCTGCTCATAAGTACATACATTGCTTGAAAAGCTGCAAATAGCTCAAAAGATAAAAATGGTTTTCTTGACTTCTAGAAAACAGAACACAGAAAGAATCAGCAATATTTCAAACAAAAACTATAACAAATCAACTTTGTTTCACATACCTGATTTCTGTTCTGTTTGAAGTTAGGTTAGCAATACTCATAGACATGTTTTATTTTTTTAACGAAAGTTCTAAAAGTCTGTTGTTAGTTCAAAGGTACTCAATTTTCAAAGACTTTAGGAATTCAGTCTTTCTTAATATTTCTTTTCTCCTTTTTTAGATGAATTAAAATTACTATACATTTAGACATACCAATATTTTATACTTTAGGACAGATTAATGTTTTATAATATTGGACCATACATATAACCATAATTCATACAAAATTTTGACAATGTTTCTTTTTTTTTAATTTTTCTGCTTTTTTTTTTTTTAATTTTTCTGAGACAGAGCCTCAAGCTATCACCCTGGGTAGAGTGCTGTGGCATCACAGCTCACAGCAACCTTCAACTCCTGGGCTCAAGCAATTCTCCTGCTTTTGCCTCCCAAGTAGCTGGGACCACAGGTGCCCGCCACAACACCCAGCTATTTTTTGTTTGTAGCTGTCATTGTTATTTGGTGGGCCTGGGCTGGATTCAAACCCGCCAGCTCAGGTGTATGTGGCTGGCACCTTAGCCATTTGAGCCACAGGCACTGAGCCTTGACAATGTTTCTTATACACTCTTAACAAATCAAATAAGTTTAATTTGTTTTCTTGGTGCAGGTGGACAATGCTGCAAACACTGTGCTATAGGTGCAAGCTTCAAATTTAGAGTTTTGACTTGGGAAGTTTTGTCAAGTATTAAAGGCTTAAAACATTTGTCTAAACAAGATTACAAGTTAAAAGATTTTAAAGGAAATACATAGTTAACTAGATTACATGTAAACGTCTTCATAAGTTTTACTTAACCTGCACAGATATTTTACACATATTTTTGACCTTTTTAATTTTTGTCACAAAGGACTATCATGGGACTTTCTTGTTATCCTGACAGGGCCCTCCTTTTCATGTAATTTGTATGGGAAGGCTCTTAGGGAATGGTGTCAGTCAGGGTGCTGGAGAGCACTTCCACCAGGGAACTAGAATGTTTCAGGAAAACAGTGAATTAAAACAGATAGATATTTATACTAACAATATAGAGGAAGAAACTTCTAATTGCTGACAAGAACTAGAACTCAGGTGTCTCACGGCATAGAATGCTGAGTTCTAGGGAATTTTTAAACTCTTTTACACTTGTTTTTTTTTTCTTCTTCTCAGTTCAATACAAGACTATTTTGGGCTCGGCGTCTGCGGCTCAACGGGCTAAGGCGCCAGCCACGTACACCTGAGCTGGTGGGTTCAAATCCAGCCTGGGCCTGCCAAACAACAATGATGGCTGCAACCAAAAAATGGCCGGGCGTTGTGGCGGGCACCTGTAGTCCCAGCTACTTGGGAGGCGGAGGCAAGAGACTCGCTTGAGCCCAGGAATTGGAGGTTGCTGTG
>CAUYRH010032767.1:0-18056 GCA_963574655.1 Perodicticus potto | reverse complement strand
CAGAGTTTCTTATAATATTCATTAAGTATTTTTTTAATTTCTGAGGAGTCTGTTGTTATTTCATCTTTATCATTTCTGATTGATGAAATTAGAGATTTTACTCTTTTTTTTCCTGGTTAGGTTAGCCAAAGGTTTATCTATTTTATTGACCTTTTCATAAAACCAACTTTTAGATTTATTGATCTGTTGTATAATCCTTTTTTTTCAATTTCATTTAATTCTATTCTAATTTTGGTTATTTCTTTTCTTCTGCTGGGTGTGGGGTTGGAATGTTCTTCCTTTTACAGTTGCTTGAGATGTTCCATTAAGTTGTTAGCTTCCTCTCTTTCTGTTCTCTTGAGGAAGGCTTACAGTGCTATAAATTTCCCTCTTAGGACTGCCTTTGCGATATCTCAGAGGTTCTGGTAATTTGTGTCTTCATTATCATTTTGTTCCAAAGATTTGGTAATTTCTATCTTAATCTCATCTATGACCTAGCTATCATTCAGCCTAAGGTTATTTACTTTCCATATCTAAACCTTAACTTTGGTGGGTTTTTTGTATGAGTATGCAGATTCCTGTTGTTACTGAGTTCAACTTTTATTCCATGGTGGTCTGAGAAGATACAAGGACTAATTTCTATTCTCTTAAATTTGCTGAGGTTAGACTTGTGACCTAAGATGTGATCAGTTTTGGAGAATGTTCCATAGGCTGATGAGAAGAATATGTATTCAATTTTGTTAGGATGAAATGTTCTATAGATGTCTGTTAAATCCAATTGTTGAATGGTTAAGTTTAAATCTAAAATTTATTTGCTGAGTTTCTTATTGGATGATCTATCCAACACTGCCAGAGGAGTGTTAAAATCTCCAACTATTATGGTGCCAGAGGAAATTGAGTTGCTCATGTCCGTTAGAGTCTCTCTTATAAATTGAGGCACATTCTGGTTGGCTGCATAAATGTTAATAATTGAAATCTCATCATGTTGAGTGTTACCCTTAACAAATATGAAATGACCATCCTTATCTTTCCTTACTTTTGCTGGCTTAAAGCCTATCGTATCTGCGAATAAAATTACAACACCTGCTTTTTTCTGATTTCCATTTGCCTGAAATATAGAAGACCATACTTTTACCCTGAGCTTGTATTTATCTTTTAAGGTAAGATGAGATTCTTGTATGCAGGAGATATCTGGCTTGAGTTTTTGTATCCAGTCAGCCAACCTGTGCCTCTTTAGAGGACAATTTAAGCCATTCACATTGATTGAGAACATTGATAAGACTGATAGAATTTTGGGTAAAGAGTTTTTTGAAAGTTCAATGGACATTTTTAATCCTTTTGCCACTGTGGAAGTTGGAATTTGATCAAAAGTTTCTGAGTGAGTATACTTTGGTGGTAGAGGACTGTGATGATCATTATGGAGGACAGGTCTGGAAATATCCTGGAGAGCTGGTTTAGATATGGAAAATTTCTTCAACGTGTGTATATCATTAAAGTATTTCATTTCTCCATCATAAATGAAATTCAGTTTAGCTGGATATAGGATCCTGGGTTGAAAGTTATTTTGTTTTAGGAGATTAAAAGTGGATGAACACCCTCTTCTAGCTTGAAAGGTTTCAGCAGAGAGATCTGAAGTTATTCTGATATTCCTCCCCTTGTAGGTTATGCTTTTCTTATGTCTGGCTGCTTGCAGAATTTTCTCCATATTAACTTTGCCAAAGTTAATTATAATGTGTCTTGGAGATGTCTTATTTGGATTGAATTGTGCTGGGGTTCTGAAACTGTCTGCTCTCTGAATTTCAAAATCTCTTGGCATGTCTGGGAAGTTCTCTTTGATTATGTCATGCAGTAGAGCAATCTGGGCTTTTTGAAGCAACCTCATCACCTTCGGCAGTTCCTATAAGGCAAATATTAGCTTTCTTCAAATTATCCCAGAGCTCTCTCAGAGAATGATCCATTTTTGCTCTCCATTTCTCTTCCTCTTTGAGCATTTGGGAGCATTCAAAAACTTTGTCTTCAATGTCATAAATCCTTTCTTCTGCTTGCTCCATTCTGTTACTGAGGGATTCTATTGTATTTCTCAGATCTTTGAGGGCTGCAAGTTCTTGCTTCAATGTGTCAAAATCTGTCATGATTTTGTCTTTGAATTCATTGAATTCTTGAGGCAACTTTTGAAATACTCCTTGAATTTCTAATTCCAACTTTACCTCCATTCTATTTATATTATTTGCAATCCAAATTCTGAGTTCAATTTCTGACATCTTAGCCATTTGCTTATGAATGGGATCTTCTTGCATATCCACCATGTTGTTCCTTGGGAGAGTTGATCTACTCTGGTTATTCATGTTACTGGAATTTTTCCACTGATTCTGCCCCATGATTATATTACACCATTTGGCTAGAGAGCTGATAAGGTGAAATTGGATTGGGGTCTCCTAGAGTAGGGGTTAACCAGCCCTTTGCCCAAGAGCTGCAACTGGTGTCTGTACCTTTTCCCCCTAGAGCTTTGCAAAGGACCCATACAGTGCTATGGCCTGAGACACTGGTGACCTGCTTGGTGTGGTTGGACTAAGTGGCTCTGTCTTGTTTTCAGCTGGTCTCTGTCCACTCCTAGTAAATCAGCAACTCTGGTTGAAGTCTCAGTTGTGGAGAAATACCAGCAATTAAGTCACTCCACCCCCCACAAGAACTGGGAAAGGAAAATCAAACCTTCCCACATACCCAGGGTACCACTTTGGATAGTCCTTGGGTGATTGGCCCAGTTCAAGAGTTCCAAATCAATTGTCCCAGTCAGCACCCAGTCTCAAGTGGGAGAGTTCAAAAGGTCTCCAGCAGGGCAGTGCCTGTGGCTCAAAGGAGTAAGGCGCTGGCCCCATATGTCAGCGGTGGTGGGTTCAAACCCAGCCCCAGCCAGAAATTGCAAAAAAAGAAAAGAAAAGAAAGAAAAACAAACAAACAAACAAAAAGGTCTCCAGCAATTAGAAAGCAGGAGTCTGCTGGCAACTTGAGTATGACTTGCTCTGATGCTCTGTGGAGTCAGAAAGACCCACCCAGCAAATGATTTAGTCTGGGAAGGTTGATGCCTCCTTCCTTCCGTACCTTACACTTGTCACACCTAGATACTGGGAGCCCCACAGGGCTGTGACCCAGTTTCCTCCAATTAGCAAATGCTCCAGGGGTTTGCCTGCCTGAGTCACAGGGAGATCTATATCTCCTTGGCCAGACTGCCGCACTCTGCCACCAGCCGACAGGGGGAGCTGAAACCTGATAACCTGGGCTGCTTAATGGACACTGGGGTGGTTCACTCAGTTCTAGCCCCACTCCAGATTGATGTTGCTGCCACTTGTATTCTGGCAGAATTAGTGATTTTGTCCGGCTATATTCTCCTGTGGGCTAGGCTTTGTTTGAGTTCACAGAAACTACAACTCAGCTCCGCCCTGTGCCGCTGCCATTGCAGTAATTTTCGTGGAGGTAGCATCTCTGTCTGCTGAGTTCTGTGTTGGGGTGGGCATGGTTAGAGATCACAGTCAGCTCTCAGTTCCTGCCTTTCCCTGGGCTGGTGCTATTGACCCACCTGCTTTTGTCTCAGCTATGTTCCCCTGGAGGCCGGTGCTTCTTAGACTCATTAAAGCAGCACTTCTGACTCAGCCCCACCCTGGGAGTATGCCATCTCTGTGTCCACGTATTCTAGTCTCCATCCCCACTGCACCCCACCTGGGCAAGTACCTCCTCAGGAATACCCTTTACTCACACGGCCTGCATTTCCATCCCACATCTATTCCACCAGTGGCTTCCACTGGTTGCCAAGAGAGGCAGGAAGTGTCTCTCCAAAATATCCCCAGGAGTATGAGCTCTATTTTTCCCGCCTACTGCTGCTGCTGCTGCTGCTGCTGTTGCTCTGTGCCATGAGGCACTGCTTCTCCCTCTCCCTCTCAGTCCACAGTCTTCTCTTTACCCTGGTGTCACAGAATCAGCACAGACCTGCAACAGCCCATGCCTTATCCATACCTCTCGAGAAAATGCCCCAGAATCTGGACTCCATGGGGAACGTGCTTCCAGACCTTGAGGTGAGAGTGCTGGGAGTTCAGAACTGCAGGTAGAGATTTATACAGTTTTATGCCAGGCAGGAGAGTGCCACTAGTGTTAATGGGTCCTCTCTGGGGAAGGAGTTTTGGTTTTTAGAGGGTCTCTCCCATGGGATAAAATAGAAGGGTATCAGAACTCTGCTCTCTTGTTTTAGAAAGTATGCTGCAAGTCATTCTCATGGGGAGGGGACTACTGTCTGCTTGGCGATGGATTTTGTACCTATTGTTTGTTTCCTTGGGGTCGCAGCTTGCCTCAGCAGGATTGATGTGTGTTCTTCAACCTTCTTTCTTGGCTCAGCTCCAAACCATCAGCTTACTTGCTAAACTTATGTCCTTTAACTCTCCTTTTGGATGGGAGCCTCTGTGGAAAGCTGGCTCCAGTTGGTCACTTGCCTCCAACCCCTACAACAAAGACATTTGTAACAGAATGTTTAATGCAGCCCAATTCATAATTGCCAAGTCATGGAAGCAGCCCAAATGCCCATCAACACATGAATGGATTAACAAATTTTGGTATATGTTTACCATGGAATACTATATAGCCACAAAATGATGGAGACTTTACATCTTTTACGTTTACACGATTTCCAGTGTACTCAACTGAAACCAATATATACTCATCTACACATTCATACAAATGATAAAACATCATTATAGTCCAGAAAAAAGGATGGAATAGGAGGCAGAGGTGAGGTGAGAAGGGAGGGCAGGAGGAGGGAGAGTATTTAGTGGGATATCACCTATTGTTTACAATGCAATGGTACATATCAAAATTATTAAGTGTAGGGTATAAATGTCTTACCAGAACAAATAAGTGAGATGATGGTTATGTTAATCAGTTTGATGTATACATTCCATATTGCATATCAAATCAGCACATTGTACCCCATACATGTACTGAGTTATAATTTAATCAAAAAAAGAAAAAAGAAAGTTGAACCTGATGAGCAAGGCAATTCCATCTTTCAAAAAAGTTAATGTAGTACTTCTGTTTATCACACATACAACTGAATTAAACTTTACAGAATTGGGAAAGCAGAGCATTGATTACAGTAAATTAAACAGGAAAACATTATAAAAGAATAACCAGTATCTTGCCAACAGTGATTTAAAAAATAGAATAACCAAGGATGGAATAGAAAATATGAATGGAAAACACAACAGAGCTGCTTTAGAAAAACTTTAGAAGCACGTAGTCAGAGTGTTTTTGAGAATCGTGTGGAACCTGAGTCACTTTGATCATATCTTGTTAGAAAACACTGTGAACAATACTAAATTTATTATAGGATGGCCAGAGAGGAGCTAGTTGTTGGAAAAACCCAGTTCTTAGATTGGAATTAACCATTTTTGCCTACTACATCAAACCAAAATTGTTGTTACAATGCTAAGCTAGGTGTTCAGACTGGGGCTTGAGCCTTACATTTATCTAAGCAATTGGATTAGGTAAATATTTTTGAAAATGATGTCAAAGCTTCTCCTTTCTTTTTTTTTTTTTTTTTTTGTTTTAGACACTGGTACTTGCTAAGTTGCCCAGCCTAACTTCAGGCTTTAAGTGATCCCCCAGCTTTATCTTCCCAAGTCACTGGGCATATAAGTGTGAGCCACTGTGCCCAACTTTGAATTTTCTTAGAAAATACACAGATTGTTATTATTTTAAAAATACAAAAAGCACTGAAGTCTTGAAACTATTTGATCCAGATACTACTGCATGTTCTAAACATTGTAGCAACTTATTGAAGAGAACATTCTTATTAAAGACATTTGAATGGAAAACATAGAGATATCATTGTATCTCCTTTCTGTCTCAAACTTCTTATATAGCTCCTAATGCTCTGTGATGTCTCTAACTTTGAAATATTACTTTGAAAAGAGAACTTTAAAGCATTACAGAAAAATAACCACGTGAAGGAAGCATTTGATTTTCAAAATCCTGTAACAGTAATTCTAATTTTGCCTTTGACATGTATGCAAAATCATTGATCCTCCTCCCTTCCAGAGGTGCAGGTTATCTCCCTCCCTATGAGTGTGGCCTGGACTTAATGGTTCACTTCTAATTGATAGAGCAATGAGGATGGAATAGTTTGTGGGTCTGGGTGTAGGACATAAAACTCACTGTGGCTTCCACCTTGGGTCTCCCTCTCTCCTGGATCACAAGCTCTGGGGAAGCCAGCTGTTGTATCATAAGCAGTCCTGCAGGAAAGTATTAGGAATTACAGCCTCCTGGGACCAGCTAGCAAAGAAGTGAGGCTATATGAGTGAACAGCCATATGAGCAAACCATATTTCATGGAATTGTCACCCACAGTAAAGTCCTCAGATGACACAGCCCTGGCTGACAACTGGATGGCAACTCTGTAAGAGGCCCTGAGCTAGAAGAACTCAGGGAAAACTCCCTTGGATTCCTGACTAACAGAAGCTATGGGAAATAATAAATCCTTGTTAAATGTGCTACTTTTTAAATAATTCGTTATGTAGCAGTGGATAACTAATACAACTTTCAAAGAGAGAATGAATTATTTTTTAATTTTCAGATTAATATAAGGGTACAAATCATTAGGTTATAATGTTTGAATTAGTTAGGTAAGGTCCCCTTTGTTGTAGTTGGGCCCCTCACCCAGGAGGTGTGCCATATACCCTTACATTGTGCCCATTAAGTGAGAGTCCACCAATCCCACTTCCTCCTCCCTGTACCCCTTGCTTCTGTCCTATTGCCCTAACTTGAATTAAATTGAGTTTTTCTCCTATATGGGCATGTATTAGTTTGGCTACTGGCTTCATATTAGTATTGCATACACTAGATATTTGTTTTTCCATTCTTGTGATACTTTACTAAAGAGAATGTTCTCCAACTCTGTCCAGGTTAATACAAAAGATATTAAGTCCCCATCATTTTTATGGTTGAATAGTATTCCATGGTATACATATGCCACAGTTTGTTAATCTATTCATAAGCTGATGACCACTTGGGTGGATTCAACATTTTGCTGATTGTGAATTGAGCTGTGATAAAAAACAATCTAGTGTAAATATTCCTGTGATAAAATGATTTTTTTTTTCTTCATGGGATTGCATGATTAAATGGAAGGTCTATTTTGAGTTCTTTGAGGATTCTCCATTCTCCTTCCAAAGAGCCTGTACTAGCTTGCAATGTTACCAATAATGTAAAAGTGTTGCCTTCTCTCCACAACCATGCCAGCATCTGTAGCTTTGGGACTTTGTGATGTGGGCTATTCTCACTAGGGCTAGGTGATATCTCAAGGTAGTTTTCATTTGCATTTCTTGTTTAGGAATGATGAGATTTTTTTCATGTTTCTTGGCCATTTGTATATTGAGAATGAATTATTGCACTTTAATTTTCATTTGTTCTACATAAATTATAAAATATTAAACATGTCATTTGGTTGTAGGATGCAAGAAGAATTTCCACAGCTAAAAAGGATGCATTTTATTACCAGTCACAACCACCTACTCATTTGAACTTCTATTCCCAACTATTATCCATTAAACACAAAGGGAAGATCCAGGTGTAGGGTTAGAAGACCACCCTACATAAGCCACACAAAGGCAAGGCTTTAATGGGTTAAAATGGCTTTTGCTAATACAGAAGCAAGAAAGCTGGGCTCCCCCTGAAGCGTACACACAGAGGCTGTTTGTTCAGAGGTAAAAGTCCATAAAAACAGTAAAGTATTCTTCCGTTAAGCCCATATGCTTAAACATTAAACAGTAAAGTATGCTTCCGATATGGATCAGAGGATGACATATGTCTGTACATAATGTCTTGGGGCCTAAAGATTTCTTCTCTGTAGAAAAACAAAGTCATAAATCCATTTTGGGTTAACTGTGTGCTTGAGGGGTTTCATTCACCAGTCTCCCCTGTAGCTCTTTATAATCTTTCTTTAGAGCCTGTGTTCAAAAGATGACGCATGTCTAAGAAGAATGTAAAAACAGGAAGTATTGTGTTGATTTGTAGAGTGAATGCTTTTCCACAAGTTAATTACAGTTAGAATAAGTTAGGTAATGGTAAAAGGCTATAGATTATAGATTGTGTACGTGACCACCAGTGTATATAAGGTGGCCTAGAGTAAAGACAATTTGCTACACGCCACCTGGGGAGTGTGTAGTCTGTTTCTTGTATTTCCCCTAGTAATTATAGGTACGAGTTCTGCACCTGGGGCAAAGCTACTGTCCCTCGCGTCTCTGTTCACGCAACATCCAGGCGATCCTAGGCTGATTCTGTGGTGTCCCCCAATAACCATTCCCGAGTTATTCATCTTCCCTCAGGTATTCAATCAACACTAATGCAGATGCTGCTGTGAAAAGATTTGCAGATATAATTAAAGTCCCAAATCAGTTGACTTTAAGACTGATTACTCTGTGTTGAACTGTCCTAATCAGGTGAGATCTTAAAAGACTGGGTTTGTCCTGAGCATGAGATTCACTGTGAAAGAGGGACTCAGTGTGAGTGTTTGGGTGTTGAAAGAGGAGAGTTTATATGGCAAAGAATGCTGGTAGAAGTCCTCCCACCCCTCCACCCTGACCCCCCCACCTCTGACAGCAAGTAATCAAATAAGGACCTCAGTCCTACAACTGCCAGAAACTGAATTCTACTTATAGGTTCCATGTAAGCTTAGGGGAGGACCCCAACCTCAAGATGAGGGCATAGCTTTGTGAAACCCTGAACAGAGAACCCCTACTCACCATAATGGGATTTCTGTCTAAGGATCATTAAACAAATAAATGGCCCTTGTATAAAGGCAATAAATTTGTGGTGATTTGGTATATAGAAATAGGAAATTAATACACAAGCTCAATAGATGGGTGCATAGTGTTTTGTTTACTGGGATGAATTTAAAAACTGATATGCAATTACGAGTGTGAAATAAAATTTTTCCTAACTCTTTTAGTACATTTTAGTTTATGATTTTTAGGTGATTTGATTTTATTACAATCATATTTCATTCATTCATTCAAAATAATTAATTAAATCCTATCATGAACCAGGTATGCCTTTCCAAGCTAGGGATATGCTTTTGATCAAAACAGCCCAAAGCCCCTGTGCTTATGTGCCTTACCTTCCAGAGGCGTTACAAGAGTAAGATCAACCCATTGGACCATTTTAAGTGAAGAAATGACAGAATCTGACTCTCAATAGCAGGACTGGTGACCACCGTGGAGGAGAACAGTCATGGGCAGCAGGCAAGGCATGAGTGACAGGCTAGTGCCACAGTTCAGGAGTCAGGGGTGGTCGGACTAAGGGGAGAAGGGCTTTGAGAATGAGAGGATCAGAGGGAAGGGCTAGAGAAGCAGGAGGTGGGGAACAGGAATAGAGGGAAAGAGTTGTAAAGCAGCTGAATGCTTGGACTTAATGCAGTGTTTTATAGATTTTTAACATAGAGCCTAGCAGGGTGCTCTCTGCACTTGGTAATTAATACATTCATGGGGCTGCCTGAAAGCTAATTGCCTCCTAATGTCAACCAGGTTAAAAAAATACCAAGTGTCCCCTCCAAAATATGCACACAGCTTATATGCGAATAATTCATAAAAACAGGCAAGGCATGAGCACTGGCGAATGGATATTTTGATCGTTTCAGCACGTGCAGCTTTGAAGTGATTAAATCTCTACAACTCCTGGTTGGAATTTACAGTAACAAACGTGCTTCTTTGTATGAGGAGATATCCTGAATCACAAATACAGACTATGATCTATGTAATAAAGATAATTTTAAAATATAATAACTCAGAATCCAAGATACGTCGTCCGGAAAAGTAAAACTTGGGAGCTTTGTAAGTCTAACTGTAATGCGTTCAGACTCATTGATCTATCAAGGGGCTGACATCACTTGTGTTACAGATTAGATTCCTGATCATTCAGGGGTTACTTAGATTGTGCTACCTACTCTAATTAATAAGCAAGACGGAAACTAGTCTCTTGAGAATCCCTGTCAGATGTATTCAGACACAACTTCTCCAGGTTTATAGAGAAACCACCACCTCTATACCTCCAGTCCCAGGGTGAGTTCACTCTGGCGTCAGGTTCCCTGAGGTGAATTTTTTTATAGAAGAACCTAGGCGAGGAGGGAAGGAGTAGAAAGCAGAGTCAAGTCAGGGAGAGGATTTGGGGCTGGAAGAGAAAGGGGAAGAGGCTGGACCCAGGATGAGGGTGGGGAAAGATAGGGGGAGTCAGACAGCTCCTGGGCCAGTACTCAGCAGACAGCGAAGAACAGCGCTCGGTGCAAGAGAGGGGTCAGGGCACAGTCCCAGGTTCTGTGCCCGGCTCTTAACGATCTCAGTTCCGACAGCTGTGTAGTGGGCGGGGAAAGCTCAGAGCAGGGGAATCTCCATCTCTTCCGCGTTTCACTGCTCTCTCAACCTGTGTCAGGTTCTTCTTCCCGGATACTCCCGACGCGACATCATGTCTCACTCCCAATGGGTGTGGGCTACCAAAGAAGCCAATCAGAGTTGCCGCGGTTCCCGGTTTTTAAGAACCAAAGAGCTACGCGGACTTAGCTTCTCCTCAGACTGGGACGTTGAAGTTCATGGCGCCTGGAACCCTCATCGTGCTGCTCTTTGGGGCCCTGGCCCTAACCCAGACCTGGGCAGGTGAGTGTGTGGTCCACCTGGAAATGGCCTCTGCGAGGAGGAGGCAGGGGACCGCCTGTCGGAGACACAAGACCCGGGGAACTTCGCCGAATCTTATCCCCTCCCCGACCCCAGGCTCCCACTCCATGAGGTATTTCAGCACTGCCGTGTCCCGGCCCGGCCGCGGGGAGCCCCGGTACATAGAAGTCGGCTATGTGGACGACACGCAGTTCGTGCGGTTCGACAGCGACGCGGAGAATCCGAGGATGGAGCCGCGGGCGCCGTGGATAGAGCGGGAGGGGCCGGAGTATTGGGATGAGGAGACACAGAGAGTCAAGGACCTCACACTGATTTTCCGAGACAACCTGAACAAAGCGCGCGGCTACTACAACCAAAGTGAAGACGGTGAGTGAATCGGCTCCCGCGTCACAGGCCACGACCCATCCCCGTCCCCAAAGGCCAGATCCCTCCCCACCTCCACTGCGGCTTCGCCTCAGTCTCCCGGACAGAGAGTCACCTCTAGGCTGTGGGACCTCCTGAGACCTTGAACGGAAAGGGCCCGCGGGGACTTTCACCTGATTTCTTTTTCGGTTTAGTACAAAATCCCCGCGGGGTTCTTGTGGTGGGGCGGGGGGCTGGGCGGGGCTGACCACGGGGCGGGGCCAGAGTCTCACACAGTGCAGTGGACCTGTGGCTGCGACCTGGGGCCGGACGGGCGCCTCCTCCGCGGGTATTGGCAGTTCGCCTACGACGGCGCCGACTACATCGCTCTGAATGAGGACCTGCGCTCCTGGACCGCGGTGGACATGGCGGCTCAGATCACCCAGCGCAAGTGGGAGGCGGTCGGTGCGGTGGAGGGACAGAGGGCCTATGTGGAGGGCACGTGCGTGGAGTGGCTCCGCATATACCTGGAGAATGGAAAGGACATGCTGCGGCGCGTGGGTACGAGCAACGCGGGGCGCCTCCCACATTTGTAGATCTCCCCACTCACCTCCCACATTTGTAGATGTCAGCACTCCCCTTCCACAAAGAGGGGAGGAAAATGGGTCTGACGCTAGAATATCGCCCGCCCTCTGGTCCAGAGCAAGAAGACTAGCCCTGTGTTTCCAGATCCTGTACTACAGAGTGACTCTGAGGGCCTGCCCTTTTCTCTGGGACAATTAAGTGATCAAGTCTCCCAAGGAAGGGAGGGACAGACAGTCCCTAAAATACTGGTCAATGGTTCCCTCCAACCTTGCAGCAGCCTTGGGCACCATGACGTTTTCTCTGAGTCCTTGTTCTCTGCCCCACTCAGTGTGTTTGGATGTCTGATTCCAGCCCTTCTGAGTCACTCAGCCTCCACTAAGGTCAGGAATTGAAGTCCCAGTTCTGCTCTTTAGAGACTGGAACTTTCAAGAAGTAGGAGATCATCCCAGATCCCTGGGTCCAGGCTGGTGTCTGGGTTTTGCACTCTCTTCCCCACCCCAGTGGTCCTTTCTATTTTCAGGATGTCACCTGAGCAACTCCTGGAGTGTCCCATGAGGGATGCAAAGTGCCTGAATTTTCTGACTCTTCCCCTCAGATCCCCCAAAGACTCGTGTGACCCACCACCCTGTTTCTGACCAAGAGGCCACCCTGAGGTGCTGGGCCGCGGGCTTCTACCCTGCGGAGATCACACTGACCTGGCAGCGGGACGGGGAGGACCAGACCCAGGACATGGAGCTTGTGGAGACCAGGCCTGCAGGGGATGGAACTTTCCAGAAGTGGGCAGCTGTGGTGGTGCTTCCTGGAGAAGAGCAGAGATATACGTGCCATGTGCAGCATGAGGGGCTGCAGGAGCCCCTCACCCTGAGATGGGGTAAGGAAGTGGGTGGCGGGGTGGCATGCCTCTTCAGGGAAAGCAGGGTCCATTCTGGAGCTGTTCAGCTGAGGGTCAGGGCCCCCATCTTCCTGTCCTTTCTCAGAGCCATCTCCTCAGCCCAGCATCCCCATGGTGGGCATCGTTGTTGGCCTGGTTCTCCTTGGAGCTGTGCTCACTGGAGCTGTAGTTATTGCTGTGATGCAGAGGAAGAAAAGCTCAGGTAGGGAACGGAGGAGGGGTAGGTTCTGGGTTTTCTTGTACCACTGGGGATTTCAACCCCCAGTGGAAATGTGCTCTGCCCCATTATTGAGAGTTACCATTCACACACACCTGCTTATCCAGCCTGGGGCCCAGTGTGCCAACCCTTACTCCTTTGCATATCACATGTTACAATGAAGGACAGAGTTTTAATGTAATGACTGTGGTGATAGGGACCTGATGCCCAGAAGTCACAGGTTACAGAGAAGGACCTTGCTCAGGACAGACCACCAAGAGGGCAGTTGATCCACTCTTTCCTTCCCCTGTGATTTCTGATCCTGCCCTGGGTCTTCAGTCTCAGTTCTGGAAACTTCTCTGGAATCCAAGACTGGGGAATTCTTCTGACCTCATGGCCTTGCTTGCTGCCTGGCCGCTCACAAAGCATTTTCTTCCCACAGGTGGGAAAGGAGGGAGTTACACTCAGGCTGCAAGTAAGTACAGGGGGTGGGGTGGTGATCTGTGAGGCCTCTGGGATAGTGTAGACAGGAGCCCGTGTCACATCTTCTATGGGCTCTGACCAGGTCCTGTTTTTTTCAACCTCAGGCAGTGACAGTGCCCAGGGATCGGATGTGTCTCTCACAACTTGTAAAGGTAAGACCCAAGGGGTAGGATATGAGGATGGGGTGGGGCAGAGGGGACACAGCTGGGCTGTGGGGATTCTTTGATGGGACATTTTGAGGGTGTGCTGGGCTGTTCAGTGTCACCACTTGCTGTGACTAATCTGAATTTGTTCCTGTTTTTTTTTTTTCTATAGCCTGAGACAGCTTCATTGTGTGGGACTAAGTGTTCACGCCTCCTCTTTGTGACTTCAAGAGCCTCTGACTTCTCTTTCTACAAATGCTTCTGAGTGATTCTGCATCCGTGTTTGCCTAATGTGATTAGGTGGCGAGGGCAGCCTACCCCTCTGTTCATGGTGACCCCTTCTCCCTCACTGACCTGTGTCACTTCCTGATTATTTTTTCTGTTGCAGAGTCATGCAAGTGTGAGGTCTCCATCCCTGTCTCAACTTCACAGTGCACTTAGATGCTTCCCTACTGAAAATGAGAATTTGAATATAAATTTGTTTTCTCAAATTCTTCCCATGAGAGAGGCAAGAGGGGAAATCAAAGGAAGGCCTGAGAACCTTCCAGAACCTGTGTGTTTGCTGTGCTGAGTCTGCTGCAGGTGGGGACAGTTAAAGGCCATAAGGAGCCAAGTGTGCCCAGCTGGTGCTCAGTTCATCATGGACTTTATGTGGTCACTCCTCAGCAGGGTTATCTACACTGTTCCATGGTCCTTGTCCCTTCAAGAGAACCTTGTCCCAGTAGAACCTGTGATCACAGAGGCTAACACATGGTCCAGGGTGAGTGCTCCACACAGAGGTAGAATTTTCACACCTGTTCAGCTCTTGCTCTCCTAGCGCTCTTTCCTAGATGGCATTTTCCATCTTTTCCTCAACCTTTTTATTATTTTATTTTAAATTTATTTTTAATTTTTATGGGATACATGTGATACTTTGTATATAATGTCTTTGTTTATAGGTGTCTATAATTTTGGGGTACATGTGATATTTTGATACAAGTATATAATGTATAATGACCCAATCTGAGTAATTAGGATATCCATCACCTCAAACATTTATCATTTGTTTTAGTAGGGAACGTTCTAAATTAGATTAGACTAAATCTTATCTTCTCATTATTTTAAAATATATAATAAATTGTTATGTTTAAAAAAGTTTTCTTTTGTAACAGAGTCCCGTTGTGTTGCATGGACTAGAGTGCAGTGACATCATCATAGCTCACTACAGCCTTAACACTTGGGTTCCAACATTGACCCCCCAAGTAGCTTAGATTGTAGATGCTGACACTATTGCCAGCTAATTTTTTAAAAACTTGTTTGTAGAGATGGATTCTCATAAGTGCCCAGGCTGGTCTTGAACTCATGGCCTAACACAATTCTGCCACAGGCATGAGCCATCCCATCCAGCCTATTAACGATTGTCACTCTGTTGTGCTACTGAACACTGGTTCTAATTTCTTGTATCTAACTGTGCTTTTGTACCCATTAACAAACTCTTCTTCAGTTCCCCCTTCATACTATCCTTCTCAACTTCTAGTAACCATGACCGTGCTTGCAACCTCCATGAAATCAGTTTTTTTGGCTCTTAGGTGCCACAGAGAACACGTAATGTTTGTCTTTCTATATCCTGCTTATTGCACTTAATATAACATCCTCCAGTTCTATCCATGTTGCTGCCCCCAACCTGTTTAAAGGAACCAGTTTCCGGAATTAGCAGAGAGGAGGGATCCCATCTCTTCTCATCTTAGGTAAATTTCCCCTTCAGTTCTGTTCCCCTACCCTTTAGTTCTACTAACCTTAGCACTAGCTCCTTTCCTAACTCATGGACTAATTACCGCAGGCTGTAAGTTAGTATTATACTTGTTTGCAGACTTGGACTTATAGTCAAGGATTGCTCTTTCTGAAGAGAGAAATATCACTGTGTGCTGTGGGGTGCAAGAAAGTCAGTATAGAAGGGAGAGTGAGGGAGGGGATACAATAGCACTGGGGAGAAAAGCAAAGGTGGCATTAATGTCAGTGTGAGAAGTTTGTCTGCCAGATGTAAGACAAAGTGAACTTGCTTCTGGGAAACATCACTGAAGTAAAAATCAGAAAAATTGCAAAATTTGTGGAGCATGTGCTCTAGTGGGAAGAGACAGACTATATTCTGTGAGCAGAGCGAACAGGGAAAGTGTTTATGTTAGAAGCTGGTCATTGCTACCAGGAACATAGCCCAGAGGGTCTATGGGGACAGAGATGGTAGTTATTGTGCTGGGTGGTCAGCATTGGTCTTGTTGCAAAGGTGATATTTGAGGAAATACTTGAAGGACATTATGAATTATCAATAAGGATGTCTGGAGAAGTTCTTTCCAGGCAGAGGGAACCTTCAGCCACAATGGCACTGGAGCAGGAAAGTGTCTGTGTTCTGGGAAGAACAGGAGGTCAGGAGGCTGGACAGAGAGTCACCAAGATGAGGTCAGAGATGGGGCTGGAGCAGGTAAAACTGGAAGGTGTGGAAAGGGTGTGAACTTTGCTCTGATTTAGATGGGGGAGTTAGAAGATGGTTTTGAGCAGAAGAGGATGGACACAGTATGACATCTCTTTTAATAGGGTCTCTGGCTGCTGTGCTGAGAAGTGAACTGAGAGGTGGGGGACAATGGAGGAATAGGGAAACAGCAGGAAAGGAGGCCAGAATTCCAGACTGCAGATACTGGTGTGAGCAGTGGGAATCAAGGGAAGTGATGGGTTTTGGATACATTTTGAAGATGGACTTTACAGCATCTTCCAAGGCATCTGGGAGGTGAGGAAGGAGAGTCCAGGAGAAGACCCACTGTTGTGTGCTGTGTGATCAGAAGGATGGAGTTGCCAACAGTGGAGATGGGAACAACTTCGGCAGGGGTGTGTTTGAGGAGGGGCATCCCAGGCATTCAGTGGAGGAGATGTCCACTAGGAGTAGAGGGGAGGGAAGAGGGAAGGCAGCTGGACAGACTTATCTGGACATTAGGAGAAATGTCTGGGCTGTAAAAATAGATTTGGGGGGTGACACCATATAATTGATATTTGAAGCCTTGAGCCAGGATGAGGACACACAAGAGTGACTGGCTAAAGAAGAGAATGTGAATAAGGGTGAACCCTGGATCTCCAGGGCTGAGGATGTAATCCGACCACACAACCAGAGTAGACTACACAGTTCTGACCCCATGTCCAGAAAGCATGAAACCACGTGGTCCCAGGATTTACTGTATGTGGGAATTACCTGGACATGGTGATGAGACAGTCAGGAATGAATATGAGGTCCTGTGTGCATGACAAGGGTGGTGCTGATGCTGCTGGTCTTCAGATTACACTTTAGTGGCAAGAACACAGACCAGGATCCCCAGGTGTATGTGCATCAACCTCACGTGTAGGGGTTGTTAAATAAGTGAGTCCTCGGTCTTGTGAATAATACACTGTAAGTAGTTCTGGGGAAAGGCCTGAGTATTTTCTAAGCACCACTTGCAATCCTAGTGCTAAGCCAGACTGGGAAGCCCTGAGGTCAATGATCAGAAAGTATCAGGGTGTGTCTTCAAACCCTTTTTAAATATCCTTTTATCCTTCAGAAAGAAAAGGAAGAACATATATCATTAATTGTGAGACATGATATTGGGAGATTAACATATTCTCAGTACTATAGGCTAGGACCAGGCAGAAGATTCTGGTAGTGACTCTCAGCTCTGCATAAAGAACATCTCTGAATGCTGTGCTCTGACACTATTCCCCAGACTGATTTCTCACTCACTTTTTGGAGCAAAGAATGGAAGCTGAATGTTTCTAATGTACACATTAAGTGTTATATAACTCGGGAAGGGCTTCAAGATGACAGAATAGAGACATTGTCTCATAAGCTGCTTTCAGTAAGTTCAGGGAGACGAGTCCACATCTGGATTCTCTCACTTGCCACTGTACAGTGAGACAGCCTGGGACACCAGAAGGAAAAAAAGAAAAGCAGGGTAGGAGGCTTGCAAAGAAAGCAGATAAAAGGGAGTGTCATGACCCAGGAACAGATTCTACAGGTGGAATCCCTGGGGATTAAGTCTGCAGGAGATTCTCCTCCACCCCCATCTCCCACCTTCCACTCCATACCCTATTGGGGTAGCCCAGGTATTAGACCAAACTCCAGGAGGGGCTATCCCTCTAGGCATGGGTTGTAGTGTGAAACTAGGAGGAACCAAGGCCTCACTGGACTCTGTGGGCACAGAAGCTGGCCCTTAGGCAGTGGGCTGGAGAGAGCATATGCTGCTTCTTTCAGAGACAGCCAGAGGCTTGAGCCCTAGTTCTTAGGGGAGTGGCACTGGGTGGGTTTAGACTAGGGGTCCTCAAACTTTTTAAACAAAGGGCCAGTTCACTATCCCTCAGACTGTTTGAGGGCTAGATTATAGTTAAAAAAAAAAAAACTATGGACAAATTCCTATGCACACTGCACATATCTTATTTTGAAGTAAAAAAAACAAAATGGGGGCGGCACCTGTGGCTCAAAGGAGTAGAGCACTGGCCCCATATATCAGAGGTGGTGGGTTCAAACCCAGCCCTGGCCAAAAACTGCAAAAAAAAAAAAAGGGACCAAATACAAATATAATATTTAAAACAAAAAGAAAAGGTACCCCCATCTGCAAAAAAAAGACCTCCTAACTTCAGGGAAAAAGGGCCCCCCTTAACCGCAAAAAAGGCCCTACTAACTGCAAAATAAAAAACAAATAGACCTCCTAACTTCAAAAAAAAACAAATCCTAACTTGTTC